>PVIA01001589.1:0-267352 GCA_004024845.1 Tonatia bakeri
TAACTGATTTGTTTACCAATGGTATAGTGACCCCAATTTTATAGGCCTCCATCATATGTCCATTGCTCACTCTGGTGTTGTAGGATATGTAGGGATGGAGGATGTGTCTCTGCTAATTAGTATACAGTACATGGAATCAACTGGGTTATTTTAGTGGGAGAGATATGGTGTTCCTATGAAAACCTTATGTTCGCCATATTACTATGTATTCTAAACCCACAGGTCCTTCTGCTCATTATTCCTGCTTGCTAAGAATAATATGGAGACATGTGTTTCATTAAAGCTAGATTCATGTTTCAAGACTCTACAACAATTTTATATGCTTATGGACCCATTACATAATGCTTATTCAGTAATTTATATAACAAGTAATTTACTCTTTAAATTCAGAGACTATGAAAAAAACTAACGTTTCTAGGTTCATCACTGCTCTTTAGAAATATCTAATTAAATATTTTTCAAAATACCATGATAACCTTTTTCAATTCTCTTGAGATTTAACAAAAAATACAATATAACAATTATAATAAAGTTCACTGGTAAGTATGCAGGAAGAATTTAATTAAATTTCTCATCTCTGAAAATATTTATGCAATTACATGTCTGCAAATTTTATGTGTATATGTCCTAACTTTTTAAGGTAACAATTGAAACAGGAAAGTGAAGGATTCAAGGCACTTGGGGACTGCAGGGCTCCTGTGCAGCACGTGGAAGTTTTGCCTTTATCTAAACAGGCATTTATTCTACACAATAACCAAGCATTGTAAAGTTAAATTTTATAAGATACAGAAAAGATTCATTCTGAAATAAAACTACATTTAATAAAATATTACTATATAATTTTAAACATGAAATTTTGAATTTTGATCCAAAATAAATACTTTGTCATTAATTATGAATCAAATGGTAATGACAAATTAGCAACCAACAATTAATCATTCTCTTAAAATCCTGAATTCACAATGTAAAATGCAAGATGCAACAATTATCATGAACTCTTTGACACTGCTGCCCTCCTCAAATTATGAATATTCATGAAGTTAACTTTTGATGGAATTATAAACATTCCCAAAACTAATCTCTGTTTATTAATGTGTTTCAAAAGCTAGTAATCCAAAGCTTGATTTTTTTTTTTTACTATAACTTCCAGAGCTATCTTTTGAGGCCTCTAAATCCTTTGGTCTAATACTGTATGAGGAATGTGTAAGCAGTAATTTTGTACATAAACTGATTATGATGCATAATTAATCAATAATGGATCAAACTTCCTCACCATATATAACAAGAGTCACAACTTAATTCATGTGACTTCAGAAAGAAAGATATGCTCCTTTTAGGGAATTAGAGTTTTCTTTGGTGAAATGTCATTTTAATGATATTATAATCATAAAGAATGTGTTAAATTACTGAAAGTTTAAAAGCCAATATGAACTGACTTAAAAGGATATCCATTAATAAATACTAATGACTTAAAATAAAATTTTCTGAATCTTATGACATTATTTAGTACTTTACATTATTATATATTTTAAAAATAGAAATTGAAACTAAGGAATCTACTTAAAATCTATAAATTCCAGATTTTCCTTTTTTTTGCATTTTAATGAATGAAAGGCTATGTAAAAATTAATTATAACTTAATTGGTTCTCCATTGGTCATTTATCAGTTCTCTGAATCTGAAGGAAACTTAAACCAGTTCTGTATAAGTAACAAAGACTTTTTGTTAGATCATACGAAAGACTCCATAAAAAATTGAATAGAGAGATTAAAATCATCAACACTCTTCTTATCCTGTGTACCACTGTGCAATTGCTACACCTGTGTTTAAACTATTTTATCCCAGTATTATAACTTCCTAATTAGATGGCAAAGAATTCTAGAATCTCAAACAAGCTCCTTTCCAAGGTTGAAACAGATTCTAAGTTGCATTATGATGGAATTTTTTCCTATATGTTTACAAATTGATCCTTTGTTTTACTTCTGTGAAAAAATATGACAGAAAACATCTCGATATTATATACTGACACTCCAAAACTCTCAGAGAATAATGACAATGTCTAAAGGTAATGGATCCACCTCTAATAACAACACCAGCGATACAGTTGTTTAATGTTCACCTCAAAATTTCTCATAATTGTGAGAGAAACATCACTTATAACTTGACAAAACACAGCTTGATGCATCTGAAATTTGAGTGAAATCACAGGTGCTTTCACTATACTTTCCTCTTAAATTGTCAACAAAATGTATCAAATTAAATCATGAGCAAGAACATGAACCCATATTATCTTATTTTCTATAGTAAAATTTTCACTAACTTAAGACATAAAACTAAAGAGATAGGTTATAAATATCCAGGCAATAGATCAGATAGAAATAAAAAATACATCAGTTACCAATCTAAATAAAATTTCTTTATAAATTTATGGCTGACAACATGCTACTTTATATATTTTATATGTCTGAATTGCTTCTGGTTTTACTATCATGAAAAAATGTGTCTGTCTACATTAAATAAAAACATTTTTTGTCTTTTACTACACAGAGAACCACAGAATTTAAATATTTTTTGTTTTGCTTAGATTCTAGTGACATAACCTTGTTTAGAACTTAGCTGTAGTAAATTATTAATTTTGATATATATACAAGATATGTATATACACACAAGTATGTGTAATATATATGATATATGTATACTTTTATTTATTTATTTGTTTTGTGTTTTTTTCCATTACCATTTAGTCTCATACCTACCTAACCTCGCAATCACCACATTGCTGTCCATGTCCATGGGTCCTTTTCCCTTTTTGCTTAATCCCTCCACCATCTAACCTCCCCCTCCTGCCTTAGCTGTTATATTGCTATCTATGAGTATGTTTCTATTTTGCTTGTTAATTCAGTTTGTTCATTAGTTTTCACATATGAGTGAAATCATATGGTACTTGTCTTTCTCTAACTGGCTTATTTGACTTAGCATAATGTTCTTCAGATCCATTTATATTGTTGCATAGGGTAAATTTTTCTTCTTTTTAATGACCAAGTAGTATTCTATTATATAAATGTCCCATAGTTATTTTATTCATTCATCTACTGATGGACACTCAGGCTGCTTCCATATCTTAGCAATGGTAAATAATGCTGCAATGAGCATAGAGGTGCTTATGTTCTTTCAAACTAGTATTTTGAGTTCCTTCAGATATACTCCCAAAAGTGGGAACACTGAGTCAAAGGCAGATTCATTTTTAATTTTTTGAGGTATCTGCACAGTGCTTTCCACAGTGACTGCACCAATCTGCATTCCCACCAAGAGTGCAAAGGAAGAAAATTAGGATTGCCTATAATTCTATCTTCTGGAGTTAGTCATTGTTAATACGTGGATTTACATGCTTCTCATCTTTTTTCCATGTTTTAATACAAAAAAATGAAGTACAATAGCATGTGTTTAACATGTATAGTAAATAAGGAACATTAAACCTAATTTGATAGTAATTAAACAAAATATAATAGATACACAAATAGAAAAATAACACTTTGAACTGGTGGTTTTTAGAAGATTATCAATTATTTAAAATTAATTTTTTAAAATGTAAAAGTATAGTTAAAAGTTACACAATTCTCAATATTATAGCAAAATATATTTTTTAAAGATTTTGTTTATTTATTTTTTGACAGAGGGGAAGGAAAGGAAAAAGAGAGGGAGAGAAACATCAATGTGTGGTTGCCTCTTGGTTGCCCCCTACTGGAGACCTGACCTGGCCCACAGCCCAGGGATGTGCCCTAACTGGAACCGAACCAGTGACACTTTGGTTCACAGGCTGGCACTCAATCCACTGAGCCACACTAGCCAGGCAAAAATATTTCTGGATCAAAACATTTGAGTATTTATGAGACTGCAGTGGCCTTAAAATTATATTTTCCATTTGGAGCAAAATGTTATGGCCTGCCTATAAAAATTGTAATAGGAATTATATTTTAAGCCACTCTTACTTTAAAATAATGAAATGTTTCATTCATTTTTACATTTGTACTTCTCTTGAACCTTTAAACTCTCTTTGTTAGTGTAAGTTCAAATTCTTCCATTTTGGTAGACTAAACACCTAAAACAAAGTCTCAATACATTACACTGACTCACAGTTTCTTGATAGTATATAGGACTTACCCATTCAAGAAGAATGTAACAGCAGCTGAGAAGCTGTCAAGGAGAAAAATGCCAAAAGGATTAATAAATCATATTTCTATAACATGATGATGAAAATTATAAACAGCTATGTAAAAATTAGGTCACTAGCAGTCAGATGGCTTGGCATCTTTAAGCCTTGGTAGTGTACATTTATCTTCTGTTATGCACTGGTAAGTAATTGGCAAGCTTAATACATATAAACATTACTTAAAGACATTATGATTGGCTTGGGTCCAGAAAGTGTCCTCTGACATTACCATTAGCTATTGAAGATCTTAAAGATTTCTGGAGATGATTGAAGAGGCAAAGAAAAGCCAGAAGTCAAAGAATGACAATATTGGTAAGAAAAATTGAGAGGATAATTAGAAATAAAACATGTACACTTAATTATATAAGATTTTAAAACAAATCAATGAAACTTAAATGTGCACATGGTTCATAAAAATTAGTGGTTTAGTATACTAAAACATAAGGGAAAGAAATATCTAAGACAAGGGCGTATGAATGATATTTTTCACTTTATTATTTTAATGTTTCTTATAAATAGAAACTAATCTTCCTAATGTATTCTCCCTGTTATATAGGGAAAGAAATATACTCTCATTACCTGTGACCCTATATAAAGACAATAAATAGCAAAATAAAAGCAAAGCAAGAAACTTACAGTGAAAAAAAATAAAACCCAACTCAATTGCCCATGAATCAATAGGAAACACTTTTGAGACAATCAAGCAATAATTTAGCCATGATATATTACATTAGATTTGGTGAATTAACAATGATCACACAATCAAGATTATTGATGAATAAATTTCATTGAAATAAAGTTAAACACATTTTTTAAATTATATAGCCAAAGAACAAGCCTTTGAGAAATGAGATGTTTCTATGAATGTAGTAAATGAGGGAGATTTTGAGTTTCAGTTCATTAATATGATTTTATCTTGCATTGCCTAAATTGTTAATTTTTATTCATTGACACATGTTTCAAATATAGTCCAGCAAGAAATTAAGGATGTCTATAATTCTATCTCTTGGAATTAGTCCTTGTTAATATGTGGATCTATATGCTTTTGGTCTTTTCCCTATGTTTTATTACAAAAACCAAACCAAAACAGAACAAAACAAAATCTCTCTTGCCAAATATAACATATAAGGATCTAAGGAATGAGTGTTTACTCTCACTCAAAAAATGAATGCTACTGAGTTTGTTGTCTAGTATGCATGAATTTTTCTGTGTACAAAGCAGCACTTTTTAATATCATCTAATGTACAAATATATTTATATATAGGACTATATAATAAAGTAGTATGTAGTAGCTCACTTTTTTGTCTTAACACTGTATCTTGGATATCATTCAATATTGGTTGAAACCCATCCAATTATTTAATGTTCAATAAAAAATGAGAGCAATTAGTTTATATGTGGGGTTTTTGGTAATAAAATCATTCTGCACTTAACAAGAACTATTAAATACTATTTGTTTACATAGTTCAAATAAGACAAATAGATTTTTCAGAAAAACAAGGAAAAAAACATTAAGGAGAATTTATGTCAGGTACAATTTGCAATGATAGATGTTATCCTTAAGAAAAGAAAATTGTGTTAAGTAAGGAAGTCAAGGACTTACTCATCAGAAGGCAGGTGTAACTGGTTTGGTTCTGAATTGAGTACAGCTGAAAAGTTAGTATTAAGAAATTAATTCTAAAGCAGATTTTCCTAAATTGATGCTAAGAAACATAAGAAGTAATTTGCCAAAATTAAGAGTCAGGGCATTTAAAACCTAGAAGCTATTCCAATATTGTTGCATTTTCATCTTAATGAATTTATTTTGGTCACGCTTATTATTGTGATTTAAAAAATCTGTCTTAAAAATATTTTGGTAGAAAGAATCAACAGAATGACATGCATCTGAAAAACAGAACATTATCTCATAATAAAAGCCCTGAAAAGATGTTACACATCTCTTCCTTCTATCTGAGAGCCATGAAATTATTCCCCCAAATGGCAGTAGATATATGTATTAGTTTTTACTCTGGTGTTACCTTTTGTTTTTCTTTGAAGTTTAAAATAGTCATTTTATAGAAGCTTCATTAGCTGTTGTGCTATTGTTGTTCCTAACAGTACCTTTAGAAATGATACACTTTTGCTATTCAACCAAAATTTGTAAAAATAAATTACCTCAATTTTTTAGATTGATTATGGTATTGTTTCCTTGTTAAATCTTCGGTGATTGAAAATAAATCATATGTGCTGTAAATATCCTTTGAACCACAAGCATTGCAAATTGACGTTACTGTGTGGATTTTTCATCTTGACAGCTTATTGTAGGAGCCAATTTGCCCCAGATTTTCTTTAAAGAACAGGATAAATCTGGTCAAACATAAAGACTAAAACAAAGTACTTGTTTATTGCTGTAAAGAAATTAACTCATGGATCAGATTTCAAATGAGATTTATTGTAATTCCTACTGGATAGAGTGAAACTTTAAACAAAAATTAGCTGTGATGCTTTTTTCAAGGAGACGGGATAAAGAAAATTCCTCAATGAAACAAATGCACTTGGCTTGTTCTGAGGGTAGGGAAAATCAACAAAACAGGCAAAAATTATATATAGTGATTTTTAAGGCATAGATGAAGACATTTTAAAATGTTTTTGATAAACAGTGAATAATTCTGCCAATTAAAAAGTTCATATCATAATTTGTGCTTTTTAATGTGGTACTGAGATAAAAGGAATCGGCCTACACATATTCTAAAATGCTTAGTCCAAGGAATACTATCACAATGCAAATGTGTAATATACAGCCGTGAAAAAGGTAAAATGAGCAGTTTTACCAGTATTCTCCTAAAACTGTGCTTAAAGATTTAGAGAAAGGATCAACAACCCCTGGCTGTTGTAAAATGTATATATATTCCAGTAAAGGCAATGGCAGGAAAGTAGTATTTGGCTTTGGGAGTAGGAATTAGGCTCTGCATGTGTCATGGTCAGAAAATGTCTTAGGGACTGTTGGTTAAAGAGCATAAAAAAGTAAATACAGGAAATTCAAGATGGATGCTAAATGAGGGATTATGATAATGATCCTCTTCTCCCTTTGAAAAATAATTTTTATCAGATATTTAATAAACTATTGTTTCATATTAAGCACTATGTTTATTCTTCAGATATGTTCATTTTATTCAATCTTTCACAGCAATCCTACAAAGAGGTTTTATTTTTAATTAATTTCACTCTGGAATGAAAACTGAGGCATTGAGACACAATAGTTTTCTTTTGGCCTCTACCAGCTCCCGTCAGTCAGACGTGAACTGAGACTTACGCCACTAGTGGCTGTACCTTTGATTTCTGCACAGTCGTAATAAAGCTTTTATATAGAATTTTAAGAGTTCTTAAAGAATTTGTATGCTTGTGATCTCATTTTCTATTGCAACCATTATATTCAGTTTGTGGGATGGTTGCTCTTCTATGTTGTAGGCAGAAACACTAAAATATGTCTGTTTTTTAGTAATTTCAGGAGTTATTAGGTCTAGAGTTTATAAAAAGATCAGCTAAGGCTCCTGTTGCAACTGTATCTCCTTTGCTTTCTGCTCATTTTGGACTTTTAGATTGCCCTACACCTGTTTTGTCTTAGTAGTTGTTCTGTTTTGTTTCTTGTTTTTGTGTTCGTTTTCCTAGAACACATCCAAATAAACTTCCTACATGCAACTGGACATCTCAGTGTCTGCTTCTAGAAAACCGGACCTAAAACAATATTTTCAGTATTAACACAAAGAATCTTTTGTCAAATCTTCTTTGTCCCTTTTATTTTCTCTTGCTGTTTTCTTCTTTTCAGTACTTTCATTTATCTGTGCAACTTATAAAAGTATATTTATTACTGTATTTATTTTATGTATTTACTTTTGGTATTCTGTCTCATTTCTGGAGACTCTAATTTGTAGTGTCTTGTTTCTTTGGGTATTTTGTGACTTTCATTGTAAAGTTACTTTTCTTAAAATTTTACTTGTGGGGATTATGTTTGATTTGGATGAGGACAGGTTCTTGTAGAGAAATTTTGTAACTGTTTCTGACAAGTAACTTGAAGCTATGCCAACCTACCACCACTTTGAGCAATAATATTGCATTGGCATTTTTTCATACTTTATAACTAGGAGAAGAAATTCAAGCTACAATCCAAAATAAAGATACGTTTTTAGCCAGGAGGATTGTTTCCCCCATTATTCAGTGTTAGGATTCCAGATAGAAATATCTTACAAAACCCTCAGTGAATGTACACTTATATCCATTTTATACTTTCGTAGATGAGCTAACCAATTTGGCGAACCCAGCTTTATGATGGACTTATGTTCTCTTAGCCTTTCTAACTTAAGCAAATTCTGGACTTATCTCCCTGTTCGCTATGCTCTGAAAATGCACAGAAACTAAAACTCAAGTTCACTAGAATTTGCAATTGCTCTCAGAGTGGCAGTTACTATCAGCATTCTGCTTATCACTTTCCATTTGCTCCTTTTGTTTGGTTTTGACTCAAAGAATTTGTTACTTTCTATTCAGTAATTCAATGCATTTAAATTTGAATTTATTCAGTATTTATAAATTTTCTCTTAGCCAAAGATATGGGCAAATTGCCCATTCTACCACACTGCAGAATTCTGTTTCTTCCTCTAATCTCACTAAGTATCTTCATCTTTAAAAGATGGTCCTTTATTTTTTTTTTTCCCAGCTCAACCAACTGGGATGAAGTAAAAATAGAGATCTAAGGACAGAGATGCTAAATCTTTGGTTTTCGTTCTAATGAAAGCTATGCTAATGATATAATAGACAAAGAGTTTGATGAATGAAAAATTAAATCATGTTTCCCTCATTAGAATTAAAAAAATAATTAGTCCCTTTGGTACAGAGAAAGGTTTAACAATGTGCTGTAGAGAATCATTTAGACCCTGGTGGAACCTCAAAAGAGGTTCTATGCTTTACCTTTCTGCTGTTAAATTAGTGAAAAAGTAAAAGGGATATTGAAAAGAACTATAAAAGTGTTTGGGGATCCAAAAATAAAGGATTAATTTTTCCTTAATATGATCTGGAATGATATGAAGAAATATCTCTTCAGGATTCATTAGTAGCCCAAATAAATGGGATCATAAAGTTTGAGATGTATTTTTGCTGCTTGTGAGGGAGAAGACAGGAAGGCACAGCAAACATCCTGTGGTCCCTTGGTAACAAGAGAAAGCAAAAGCATTTCCTTTAGCCTCTAAAAACAGAACATTTGCTTGAGAGAGAGAAAGCAAGCAGATGTTGAAGGGATCTGTGGTCATAATGAACAGGAATTATAACAAAGAGCAGTGTAAGATGTATGTCAAGAAACCAGGTGGGAATACAGAAACCTCAACAGATGCCAAAACGGTGAGTATACGGGATGTGATTATACATGGCAACAGATGTCAGTCTAGGACAAAGGAAGGCTGAAACCCAGATGCCTCACCGTCTGATATTATTATAGTATAAAAACTTTTCAAAAATTAAACCAATCCAGGAAGAAAGGAAGAAAGAGACAGAAGGGCAATTCTGAGTTGAGTGAATTAAAATCTGAGCTGAGAACACTTTGAAGCAACGAAGTTTACTTAAAATTATTACATTTATTCTGTTTCTTTATTTGTTATCAAACAGAATAGGAACTTAATTAGCTACCCTTGGTTATGAGAAACATATAAAACAAAAATTGTTGCATTTTTTTATCACTGGAATTTTATGGCCTGAATATATGTGTCCACACAACATATACTCTTAATCTTTTGTGAAGATCAATAGATCTTTTGTAGGAAAGTTGTGGTCAGTTGCATAAAATGCTGCTAATAACTAAAGTAGGAGGAGAACACATTAAATTTAACACCAAGTTTCCAAATGGTGACCCTGAGAGCAGAACTCTAGAATGGCAATGGTGGGAAATCAAGAGGAAGGTGAGAAAGTTGAGGCCATAGTGCATGCAAAAACAGAAGTAAACTAACAATTATTCCCCACAAATACTCCACTCTCTTGAAAAGCTGGTTATTTAAAAAAAAGTTTAAAAATACACAAAATTAATAGCTATGGGTTATATCAGGTCAAAGCAAAGCCGTTTTCCTTCACTTAAGGTGATAGGTACTCGATTATGTTTGACTGATCACACAGAGTCTGTGCTAGATACCCAAAATGTCAGACATGCAGGAGGTGGAAGAGCTAGAAGTGTGTAGGAGCAAAGGAGCAGATGTGAAGGGATTAGACTTGGATTGTATGAGTGCCTTTTTCTTCGTAGAGGAAAAGGAAGGCATCAGGTCAGTTTTTATTTAATGGATATGGTAGCAAAAAGGTTAAGTAATTACAGTTTGATCTATTCTGTCTGATAAGAAGTGAAGTCATGAACTGAGATTAATAGAGGGAAGAAAGAAGTAGTAGAAGATTTAAGTAGAATGGATGGGATGTGACTTCGCTGTGGAAATGAAGTAAACTTTCCAGAAAAAAGACTGTTTTTTGAATGCATTGTGGAAAGTCCATCTGAGTTCGGTGAAAATGAATCTTCAGTGCTTCTAGGTGTTGGGGTACAGACACAGAGAGGGGTTTGTTTGGAGTTACAGTGTTGGCAGATGTGTAAAAGCTTAAAATGAGGAAGTCAAGGATATTTTTGAAAGAGTAACAGTAAACATGATACGACCAGAAATAGAAGCTGAGTGTGGAGAAAGAATATAAAAGTAGAAAGCAGCTGATCAACAGTGAGACAATGGGAATCAATGAGCTGGGCACCTCCTCAGTGAAGTTACTATTAATGGTGATAGCTCTTAGGTGGTCAGTTGAGATTACCTGTGATTTGAAACAAGTAGATGTGTAAATATTCAGCCACAGAAAGGAATGAGAGAAGAGAGCAGGCCAATCGGAGAGTTTCAGTCTAATGATCCAAAGAGGGAGTGGAGGTAATCTGAAAGCAGCAATGGGCAGCAACAGAGTCCTATTTATAAGATACCTGTGCTGTATAAGCTTTATTAATTTTTAGGCAAATGGAGGGATTTTTGAACATGGAAAATACCTCAGTTTTGCAATGGCTTCCTTGTAAACAGCCAACCACAGAAAATATTCAAATAAATATGGGGTGAGTTTTAATTATATTGTGGGGAGGCTTCACAATTTTTAAAAAAATTAGAGTTTATCATCTCTGAAGTCTCTTCCTACTCCAGGATTTCCACTGAATCTGATTGTTGCTTCATCCACCATCTACCTTTTCTTTTGCTTTCAATTTCAATCGTTAACAAAATTATGTCTTCAGTGTCTTTCTTGAATGTCTTTTCCATCATCTTATCCTCACTGAAACCTCTTCCTTCTTGATGACACTGCTTCCTCTGCAGTTGGTAAGTCTGGGCTTCGAAGTGGGTGTATGTCTTTTCTGTAGTCATCATTCTATTCTAGAAAATTGTATCTTACTCCTCTATAAAAACACATCCCCTGGCCCTGGATGGTGTAGCTCAGTGGATTGAGTGCGGGCTGCGAACCAAAGCATCGCAGGTTTGATTCCCAGTCAGGGCACATGCCTGGGTTGCAGGCCACGGCCCCCAGCAACTGCACATTGATGTTTTTCTCTCTCTCTCTTTCTCCCTCCCTTCCCTCTCTAAAATAAATAAATAAAATTGTTAAAAAAAGTAAAAAACAAAAAAAAAACACATCCCCTTATTCCTACCATCTAAGATCCCCCATTTGTTCTTTGGAGATTCTAGCTCCTGAGTTTGTTCTTTGATGTCACCTCCTTTGTTCTTTGACACTGTCAGTTCCTGGGTCACTGCAACTGTCTCCAACACTACATCTGTAGTAGTAAATTCGAAGTCCAAGACCTAGCTCTGCCCTTCTTTTCAATCATTTCGGTCACATCCTAACTCCAAAACTCACTTCTATGATCATAGAGATGAGTTTGTTGTTTATAATCATGCTACTGTCCTTAAACCTCAACTTTGAACATGTCTTATTGGAATTTTCTACCTTTGAAACTCCCTCCATCTACATCTTTAACTCCAACAATATTTTGAAGCTGCACCACTGTGCTAGCCTGTAGGAAACCCCCAGCCATCTGGACTGGTCTAACTTTAAACTCACAAGCACTAACTTATACTGTATCTTCTTAGTTCACTCACTTTTTTTTTTTTCACTGCACTATGGGACTGCTTTATACTATGTCCTTTTGTCTCAAACTTTTTCCCTTTTTTTCACTCTCGGCTTATGACTATTCTTCCTAATTCACTGAAAAATATAAAACAGTAAAAAGAGAAATTTATTCTACTAGCTTCCCTTTCCCATCTATTTTCTTGCATCTGTGCTAGGATATTGTAACTTCTGTTCTGTTATAGGAATGAACATCACTCCAAGTAAATACAATCTTTCCATTGTTCATTGGCCCCCACTGTTTTTTCTCTCAAGGATATTGCTCTAGTGATTATCTCTTCTCTCTCTTCAATTATCAAATATTCCTCCTAAGCTGAATGATACCCATTACCAAAAATGTAACATGCAGTTATGTTGCTTATCCCATAAAAGTAAAATATCATGACCTTGCTTCCCTTTTCAGACTATCATCTGATTTTTTCTCTTAGGGTAAAACTCCTTGAAATACTCTATGCTTCTTTCTTTGAATGTTTTTCTTCTCATTTTCTCTCAAGCACTCAATCAGAATATTTTTATCACAACTCCACCAAAACTGCTGATTTTGTTGTCACTATTGATCTCTATATTCCTAAATCCAATAGTCAATTCTCAGTCCTCACCTTTTTGACCTGTCAAAAGCAATTGGCACCGTTGATAATTCTCTCCAACTTAAAAATATATTTTTTCACCTGATTTATTTCCTAGGAACACACAGGCAGGGTTTTCCTCCTTCTATGCTGGATGTTATCTCTTGGCCCACTTTTTTTTAAAATCACCTAACAAGTACCTAAATAATATGATACCCTAAGATTTAGTCTTTGATCCATACCTCTTTATTGATTCCTGTAAATGATTTCACCCAGTTTCAAGACCTTGATCCTACATCAATTTGATATCTTTTAAACTTATATCTCCAGCTTGTAACTCTTTCTAAACTTCAGATTTTTTTATCCAACTGCATGACCCAAGTATGTTGAATATAACATTTCAAAAATTGAGCCCTTACATGCTCCCTTAAATCTGCTCCTCCTGTGTCTTCACCAACATAAGCAGACTTCCATTTACTTACTTAAAAAAACAATGAGCCTAGCATAATGCTTTCCAGTTCCATCCATGCTGTTGCAAGGGGTAGGAGCTCCTTTCTTTCTGCTGCGTGATATTCCATCATGTAAACATACCATAGTTTTTTGATCCATTCATTTACTGATGGGCACCTAGGTTGCTTCCAGCACTTGGCTACTGTAAATTGTGTTAAGCGAAATAAACCGGGTGGTGAAGACGAATACCATATGATCTCACCTTTAATAGGAACCTAAACAACAAAACAAACAAACAAGCAAAATATAACCAAAGACACTGAAATAGAGAACAGGCTGACAGTGACCAGATGGGAGGGAATTTCAGGGGAAAAGGAGAAGGGTTTACAGGAACAAGTATAAAGGACACATGGACAAAAACTAGGAGGGGTAGAAATGGGAGGGAGGTGGGGAGGGCTGGGTGGGTGGGCTGGAATGGGAGTAAAAGACTGAAAACTGTACTTGAACAACAATTTAAAAAATGGGCCTTTCTTTAGTCTGTCTTCAAAACAATATCCACCTACCATCACAATCTTACCGACACTTTCAAAATATGAACTCATTTAGTTACTTGCCATAACTTACTGTTTTCCACAAAAGAAAAAAAAAACATTGTTTATATAGGTTTCATGCTATCAATTCTTTAAGAGTTAATGGACAATGTGGCCAGACTTTTATTTTAAACATTTTACCTTCTTTTTCTATTACATTCCCCTTCCCTCGTATGCTATCTCCCTAGAGATCGTTCTAGGAGAAGGATCTGCCACTCAGTGTCGTAAATGTATCTTGAGAGGTAGGAGCAGATCCACTATCTCCAGTGAAACGGAAGTGTTAGACCCATAACTGTGGGAGAACTGTAAACTCTTGTTACTGCCCTGCCACCCCTGCTGTGTGTATATGTGTATAATACTTTGTCTTTCACAGATCCAGTGTTGGAATTCTTGGTGTAAATAAACGTTTGGTTTTAAATGTATCTGTATGTCTGTTTATCTATTATCTATCTATCTATCTATCTATCTATCTATCTATCTATCTATCCATCTAATCATCTACCATCATCTATCTACCTGTATCTAGAGTCTATCCCACAACACTTCTTGCTTTCATCCTATCCAAGCAATCACCCTCTCTTGCCTAGATTTTGGAAAAGCCTCTTGCCTGCTTTCCAGCTTCTTATTTTCTGCTTATTATATTTCTCAGTCTGTTTTAAATGAAAAACCAGAATGAGCTGGGAAAAACTTAAGGTTATAACACTCGTTTACTAAAGAGCCTTCCACTGATCATTGTTTTCCGTCTCCAAGTAAATGTTAAAATATTTATTTTCACCTGTAAAACCATTTAATATCTGACTCCTTGCTCCCTCATGGACCTTATCTACCACAGCATTTCTCTTTTGTCACCCCCTATTCTTCCTCCATAATTTTATACCTGCCAGCTACATGCTCACCTTATTATCTTTGTCCTTACTGTTCATTTGCCTGGATGCTCTTCCCACACACTTCCACATTTTAAAATACATTTTCAGTGAACATTCCAGCCTAAACTAACCCCTACACCTAATTTCCCCTTCCCTACCTTTATTTTTTCTTTAGCACTTACCTCTATTTAATGCAAGGATTTTTTGTTTCCTTTTTCTTAAATATTTTATTGTTTATGCTATTACAGTTGTCCCAATTTTATCCCCTTCATCCCCCTCTACTTGCCCTCCACTTTCATAATCAGACCCCTCACTGTTGTTCACATCTATGGGTCCTTCATATATGTTCTTTGACTCATCCCCTCATCTTCCTTCAGTCAATGCCCACCTTCCCCCTCCCTTCTTACAGCTATCAGCTGTAAGTCTATTCCGTGATTCTATACTCCTGGTTCTATTTTGCTCATTAGTTTATTTTGTTCATTAGATTTATCTTATGAGTGAGATCATATGGTATTTGTCTTTCACCAACTGGCTTATTTCACTAGTTTTCTGTTTCTTCACTGGAATCAGTGTCTTTATAAAGGCAGCTATTTTTGCCTGCTGTGTTCACCAATGGACAGCCTATACAAACAGTTGATGATCAAGAAATATTTGTTGAATGAATAACTCCATTTGTGCCATTTTATAAGACTCTAGTATACAATTTAGGTTATGTTAATCAAACTCCCACAAGGAATGTGTTACATATTTTTCAATAATGTTACTGCACTTAGATTAGTTTTTTTCAATATAATTTCAGGTTTGGTTACTAATAGAACTAGTATTAAGAATACAATGCCTACTTATATGTATATATATGCCTCAATTGTAAGATAAATTAATAATACGAGACTGAAACTATCACTCAGGTCTTTTGAATAGAATGTCTAGCCTGCCAAAAAATTAGCTGATACTTAGTGCTCACCTGTGAAAATGAAGAGACTAACATGGAGAAGTATGGAAGCCCTTTCATTACAAAATTTTATTAAATATGTACTTACCTCTAAAGCAGAGGGAAAAAATAAATTAAAAAAATTATACTTAATTTCCTATTAAATAAAGATTTCTATGTATAAAATATCAAGGGAGATACTTAGTGCTTAGTAATCACTTAAGAAAGGTCATTTATTATTATTGTCAGGGTAGGAACTATAATTTATTGATATTTTTATTTTATTTATTGTTGCCTTTTTATTCTCAAGATAAATAATATGATTATTAATTTAGCTATGGAAAGAAAATTAAACCTATGTTATTGAAAATAACATATTTTGGAAAAAAACAACCTATAAATTGTATAGACTTAAGTACAAAGCAAACATCTGCAAATTGTACAATTTTTCAGAATATAATAGTAAAACTACAAACAAGTATATATATTATCTACGGTTAAAGTGTAAATTTCTAAGTTTGAATACATATTTTATTTCACTTTAAATTAAAATTTATATTTTCATATATGAAACATTTTAGCCCTGAATGATATGGCTCAGTGGGTTGGGAGTCATCCCACAAACTGAAAGGTTGCCAGTTCATTCCCAGTCAGGGCACACACCTGGATTGCCACCCAGGCCTCAGGGCAACTGATGGATTTTTCTCTCATACATAAAGTTTCTCTTCCTATTTCCCTCTCTTCTTCCTTCCCTTCCCCTCTCTCTTATGATAAGTAAGCAACAGTGTGATGATCAGTGTGGGGAGAGAGGCATAAGAGGACTAAATTGGAATGGGAAAAATACAATAAAAAAGTGCTAATTTTTAAAAAAAAACTTTTAAACATTTATGCCTTTAACATTCAAATTGTGTAAAGTTTCTATTCCTACTTATGCTATCAATAATACATATCTTCTTAAAGTCAAAATTTATTTATAACATAATATTTCTTATGAACTCTCTAGAGCTAAAAGACACCAAAAGCACCATTTTCTAGCCTAAGTCCAAAGTTTTTCTGATTCACAACATTATTTTTGAAATTACAAAGATATTTGAGGCAAAATTTTTATTTTCATTTTAGTAAGAGCCTTTCATTTTTTTCAATCCCTTTCAATTTCTTTCAGACAATGTTGAAAATTATGTTTTTTATGAGAATAATGAAGTTAACTTTATTTCAGGTTATTTTAAGAATATGTGTAATTTTTAACCTTTTATTTTTTCCTTTGAGAAAAGAAATACTAGTTCTGTGGTACTCAAAAGCTATAAAATAATAATGATTATGATGATAGAAATATTTATATATTTTCAATGTTTTTTAATTTCTACATTAGATTTTGTCCAGTATAAATTATTATCCATTTCTTCTATTTTTGAGCTTTACTGAGGTATAATTGAAAAGTATTATTGTAATATAATTAAAATGTACAATGTGATGATTGGATATGTAATACATTATGAAGTGGTTCTCAAACGAAAGCTAATTAACACATCCTTTATCTCACATATTTACTTTCTGTAGTATGTGTATGTGTGAGGGGAGAGAGAACACACAAGATCTAACCTGTAGCAAATGTCATGCATATAATACATACAAAGCAGTATAATTAACTATGGTGACCATATTATGCCCCCTTATCTAGTTATTTTACTAATGGGGATATATTCAAAGAAATAGAAATCACTATCTTGAAGAGATAACAGCATTATTGATGAATGGATAGAGAAAATGTGATAATTTTATACAATGGAATATTACTTAGCCTCAATAAAGAATGAAACCCTAGTATTTCTAACAACACGGATAAACATGAAACGAATTGTACTTCATGAAATCATCCAGCCAGAGAAAGAGAAATAGTGATGGTATCATTTATATGTGGAATGAAAAAAATTGAGAAGTTTAACATGAAAACAGAGAATAGAATGGTGTTTGACAGCAGCTGGAGAGTGAGGAAACGTGGAGAAACAGGCATAAGGATTCATGCTTTCAGTAGAAAAAATTAAAACTGAATTGAAGAAAGGAATTCTGTAAAAATGACTTCATAATCTTGAAAAATATAAATTGAAAAACCAAATGTAAGTTTTATTAACTAGGAAGAAAATGGGTGATGCACGTATTGTAAGAGTGTGAAACTGAAACAAAAGAAAACAACTCTACATTTTGACTGTATGCCATGAAATTTGAAAACCTAGGGGAAATGGACAAATTTCTAGAAAAATACAATCTTCCAATACATTTTGAAATTTCAATACCCCCATCCAATTTTTTAGTTTATATGCATAAAATATATCAACAAAGTATTTTTGTAAAGTGGAATATTAATGCACTTTTTAAAAATTTTTGGTTGTTTAACATTTTTGTCTTTTTTCTTTGTCTTTTTATTTTATTTTTTATGCTTTATTGTTGCTCAATTATAGTTGTCCCACCTGTTTCTCTCTTGCTCTCCCCTACTCCATCCCCCTACTCTCTCAATGTCCCCCTATTGCCCGTGCTCATGAGTCCTCTAATCATGTTCCTTGGCTTGCCCCTTCCCCCTCTTTTCCCTATTATGCCCCTTTCCCCTTCCCTCTGGTCACTGTCAGTTTGTTCTTTATTTCCAAATACTTTGTTGATTTGTTTGTTTTGTTGATTAGGTTCCACATTGCATGTTTTATTAACATTTCTAAATGTGGCTTCGCAGATTTCAGAAGTTTTCAGAAAAAATCTTGCAGTTTTGATGGCCTTCAAGAGAGCAATTTTTCTTAAAAAAATACAATCTGATTGAATTTTTAAAAATATTTTATTTATTTATTTTTAGAAAGAGGGGAAGGGATGGAGAAAGAAAGAAGCAGAAACATCAATATGTAGTTGCCTTTTGCACATCCCTTCTGGGACCTGGCCTGCGACCCAGGCATGTGCCCTGACTGGGAATCAAACCAGTGACGTTTTGGTTCACGGCTGGCACTCAATCCACTGAGCCACACCAGCCAGGGTGACTTTATTCGTAATAGCATTAACTCAAAACAAGTGATTTTGACACATATGCTTGGGATTTGTTATTTGTATTCACACTGTACTTGATCAAAGATTGTTACTTCTAAAAGTCATTTACTTAGAGTGGTATTTATAATTGCTTCATAACATATTGTAACCTTTGACTTTACTTTTTCCTAAATTATCTTACATAAACATTTCAAAAAATATTGTATAATCTTCTTTTGTCCTTGAAATTTTAGAAGTCTTTTATATGATAAAAATAACATTAATTCAATACTTTGCTCACTTTTGTTGCACAACAGTATTTAAAGAAAATAATTATTAAATAAAAAACTCTCTTGCAATGAGTTTCCCCAAAATGTAACTGTCAAATTTCTGTCTCATTCTTATGTGATGTCTTAGAAACATTATGTTAACACCTGGCAAATTGGTGTGTTCTATTTGGAGCCATTTAAAATATCCAAAGAATAAAAAAAATGCTTGAATATCATGTTATATAATTGGATAGAGGCAAAATTAAACTTACTTTCCACTCAGAATACAGAATGATCACCCAGTAAGGTACCTGAACCTACACAAAGAAAGCATTCTTGAAAATGTCAGAAACTTAATACTCACAATAACAGCTTTGCTTGCGACAAGGCTTCATCTTGCTTTTGTTCTTACCTAACTGTCTGGGTTCTCATGCCATTTAAATGCTCTTCCAGCCCAAAGATTATACTTTTCAGTAGAATGTCCCTTTAGATTACTGACTATATCAGAAAATCAATCATGAACAAGACTGACTTAAATCTTTTAGTTTTTGAAGTGCATTCTTAAAAGTAAACCAGTATAATGTTTTCACAAGTTTTTCTATATTCCATTTAACAAAGTTATCTCTAAATCATTGAATATTTATTTTTATAAGTTTTGTACCTTTATTTAGACATTGATAGTTAATAAAGTACAATTAATTTATGGTTCTCAGTCATTCATTTCATGTACTTACTTGAATTTCCTCTTATTGATGTTATATTCTTGGGCCTCCCTCTAGACTTAAGGTTAAGTATTCACATATCTCAAACTGCATGGTACTTTGTATAAGTTTTCTAAATTGTAAAAAGCATAATAAATACTGGTTGTTTAAATAAAACCAACTGAAAACACATGTCTCTTTGCAAGCCTTATTTGGCAGATTATATCATGTGCCAATAAATTCTTCCTTTCCTCTGACTGCATGACAAGTCTCAGTATTTGTTGAATATACTTCCATAAACAATTAATTTAAGACATGCCCATCTGATTTGATTTGACCAATGGAAAACTGACAGAATGCTATTTCTGAGTTGACTCCTTTACAGAGTGGCATTTCATGTTTCTGCTTCCACCTTGTTCCTTGAATGCCATGCCACAATTAGCCACTATTGCTTCAGTCAGAGTACCAGAATGAAAACACATAGACCAAAATTTGATGTTCAGGTTTAATTCAGAGTTTCCCAGTTGAGATTAGGTGGCCTTTGGATTGAAGAAGTTTAAAATAATTGTGGTATTAAGCTATGAAGGTTTATGGGCAGTAAGTGTTGTTTGTTATACAGAATCATTCTAGCATTAAACTAATATTCTCTAGCACAGAGAGTGTTTAGTACAACTGTAAACAAATACATAAAGATAGAAACCACTTTAGAAGGTTATTGATAATAAAAAACAGCATATCTTAAATCTTCCATCTTGATTAACTCTAGTGTAATATTCACAAGTGATGAGTTATTCTCAAAGTCCTAACTGTAAAACATTCAAAATATTTAGATCATCTGACTGAAAGCTAGAATATATATGTATATGAAATTATATATATATATATATATATATATATGAAGTTTATTTAAGAGTCATTCTCAAATCACTTTCTGGCTTCCATTCAGATACCATGAGTAATGCAAGTGTTTCTTCACAAAGAAATAGAAAAATACCCAGCCTGTGTAACTTTTTAAATTTTAATATTAGAGATATTTTATGTAAATAAAATATATTATTCAAGTACATAATGCCTAAAATAGTAAAACATATGTCAGTGAATTAATAGTTTATGGTATGTGTGCAGTCCATGTTTGAAGAGTTAATATGTGTTAGGGGAAGATGAGCTTTCCCTTGAAGAGATTATTTTACATTTGCTTTGATGGGTTGGGAAGTATTGGCACTAAATTAGATATTTCAGCTTCAACATAAGTTTTCAGGCTATGATAGATTTATGGGTCCCTTAAGTTCCTGCTTTTCTAATTAGTTCTATAGTATAAAACAAGGCTCACAGGGAAGGAAGTGCAGATAAAATAAGCAATGCATTTCCTTAATTTTATAGATTGTTTAATGAAGCCTAAATTATTTCAAGTTCATAAAGTTTATTAGAACTCCAAATCAAATATCTATCCTAGGTGCCTATTTGTACCTCCTCCCTGTAGAAATGCCAGTCAGACATCTGACTTCTGGGATACCAGTTAGACATTTGAAATTTGACAGACCTAAAATTGAGTTTATATCTACCTTCCCAAGCTAGTGCAGTCCTCCTTTATTCTTAGTCTATTAAGGAGTTGTTAAGTGGGATGAATGTCAGTATTAACAAAGATCACAACAACAACAGAAAGATGGCACACTCAAATTTAGTAATGTAGGAGACTTTAATCAGGGACAGTTAATGTATATGGGAGCTGGTGCAAAGGAAGCTAAGAAAGAAAACATGTTGAAGCACCCTAAGTTTATCAGAAACAAGCAGCTATCAACATCACTTGGCTTAAAGAGGAAGGGAGAGGGAGAACGAGTGAAACATGGAGCTGAAGTTGTCCGTAACTACAACTGTAAGAGAATACTTCTCGAAAGGAATTGTGAACTTGGGAAGAGAAACTCAGAAAAAGACAAACCATGACTAGACTGGAGACAACCACACAGCTAAATACATCAGCTTCACTCTCCTCTGGTGGTTTTCATTCACCAGATCCAACAGGAAGCTGAGAAACTGGGGGAAATAAAAATGCCATTGATGAAGCTAGTCAAGATTGGTCTTCTGACCAATGCAGGTAATTCCTGAGCTGGAGAAATAGTGAGGCTGTTCACCCAACCTTCTCTTCCCTAGAGCAGAGCAAGGTGGAGAGGATGAAAACAGACCAGAAGGAATAAGCAAAGTGCATCTAACATATGTATTCAACATTTAGAGACAGAAAGGAGAGAATCTTTCTCAATTTTTCCCTCTCCTTTACCCCATCCAGATTAAAAGGACATTTTAGTTTATCTAAAACCCAAATGGAATTCTACCTTTCAATGGAATAGTATAATGGATGGAAGCAAGGACTGATGGTGAATTGACCACAGGCTCTCAGTATTTCTTAAAACTATGTGAAAAATAAGAAGTGACTTAGACATCTCATTTAGTTTTGACAGTTTTGAGTAGCTTTTTAATGAATCCCAGGACATTCAACGCATAGGAAAACCAGTTATTCATCTGTAAGTATGGATGAAGGTGTGATTTTATAGAGACCCTCTGATATCCTATGTGTAAAACTCCCCTCCCCATGTGTCCCTACGAACAAAACAGCTATGTCAGGGCACCATGTCCGAGACCCTTCCACGGGAATATGCACAATTTTATCACAGTGACTAGAATCCTTCAATAAAAAAAAGAAAGTTGGCCAGCTTCAAGTATGTATAAGATTTGAAGAAAAGATTAAAGTGACAGAAGAACCGTGCTACTAATCCAGTTTGCATCAACCTGTACTTTCCTCAACAACTTCTGGGCTGTGAAGAGAATGTATCTGCAGGTAATTCCTGAGCTGGAGAAATAGTGAGGCTGTTCACCCAACCTTCTCTTCCCTAGAGGGCAGTTAGAGCTACACCCTATGGGGCAGAGAGGAAAGGGTGTACCACCTGTATTACACCTGTGTAAAATAAAAATGGTTTTAAAAGAGACTCTTCACCAGCTACTGAAGTAATCCCATATTTTAAAATGGCACATAAGGTTTAGAATAACTAAATTATAGAAAGACATACATATTCTAATTCAAAAAGGTCATGTTAATGAAACAGAAACAGTTTGCACCTAAAAAATTTTAAAAAATTATATTTCTGTTTAATCAAAGTATTTTGAAGAACTAGAGATATTTGGTAAAAATGAAGTACCAGTTTTAGATGATATTCATGTGTTTCTATAAACATAACTTATGTTTTGCATTTCTACTTATAATTTTGGAGTCCAAACTACACAATATGACAAGTATGAGTTCTCACAGTGTGGATAACTTTCAAAAAAGTATGAATAACAAACTTGTCCATACATGGATGATAAAATTATCTTTGGAAATATGGAGAAAAAAATGTGAATTCCAGAGTAGCTACCTGTAAGGTTAAACTTTGAACAGCACTTTTTTTCTATCCAGTGTCTAATGAATGCCTACAGTACATATTTTTCAAATAATGATGAAGAAATGGGTGGATGCCCACATGCATGGATGGATTAATGAGTGAATTAATAAATATAGCTTCATGAAAGCATCTTTTTTTCATGAAACTACTAAAATAGAAACTCTCTGATAATGTGTCAGAATCAAGATATACCATGACTTGATTCACTTCAAATGGCAATATTCTCATGTAAATCCATCAGAATATATTTCAGTTGTGGAAATGGGTATTTAACTTCAGAAATTTAAACTCAACAAGGATTTGAAGTATCTTGTACCTTTTTTAATGATGCAGATTTGTAGAATTGGGCTGTCTGTTCCTGGGGAAGAGAGCATCACTGTTCTTTGAAGTAAATTTTGTGCTCATCTCCTGTGCGGACTGTTACTGTGGTTGTTTTTTTAGATACTTCATCCCCTTTCATTCACTCTGTTCAATGGGGGATGGCAGGCACATTTGCTAGTGGGAAGAGTCGGTGTACTGAAATTATGCCAGAGGTAGCCAAATCCCCTTGCTTTCTTACACTTGGCTATACACTGGTGGTGTTAGTGTCTACTAGCATACCCTCTAATTCACATTCTACAAGGCAATGAGATGTTTTTAAAGCAGTAAACTTAGCATGTCCATCTTCTGTATAAAACCCTTTAGTGACATAGAACAGTGCCTCAGAAAAGTCCCCAAATGTCTCAGTATATTTCACAAGACTGTTAATTAACTGTGTTTCTCAGGAGACTATAATTATCACCTTAGGATGAGAAAATTGCCCACTGTACCAATCTGGTCCTGAAATGAAATCTTGTTCCATACCCACAAGATCTCAGTAACACTGCTCCTCAGTCATTCTGACATACGAAAACATCTCAGTTTTTCAAATAACCATGAGAAGGTTAGAGCACCTCTTAAGTTTTACTGGTTTTCAGCGAAATATTAAACCCCAAGCATGGTAAATTATTCACAGTTCACTTAGTAAGCAATGTTTTCTTTTACTTCAGATATGCCTACATTCTCCTCATTCTTCTAAAAATGTTCTTCATCTCTATAGATCTAATTAATCACAGGGCCAACAAATATCACTTTAGACATCTTTTCTGTGCCTCCTCCAAAATATGGGTTTTTTCTTCTTCCTGGAACTATCAAGAAAACTTATACTTTCAAAATATCACATGACCTATGTATTCATCTTTCCTGCTATATTCAAATCTACTTGAAAGTCAAAACCATAGGCAATACCATATTCAGAACTGTGCCCTCTGTTCCCAACCTATGATGTACTTACCAGATACTGGCATATAGTGCGCACTTAGACATAAATGGATTGGTGAGGGTGGCACTAACCTTAAGACTAGATGACCTGATTTTGAATATGTACTCCACTGTCATTGTGTGTGATCATGGTCACATTGCTAATCAATTCACAGCATCCTCTGGTGCTCCCAACCCTGCAGGATTTCAGTAAGGATTAAGTGAGATAGTGTATGTGAAATCACTGTAAATACTGATTTACAGGTCAATCATTTTAAATTCAAACTGCAATTTTCTAAATGTTCCTATAAATGCTGTCGGTCCATAAAGTTCATTTTTCCTAAATGGATTAAAAGGTTTGTGGACTATGTAGCTTGTTAGACAATTTAAATGGCTGTGTAACCAGGCATATAGTATATTGAAAACAATTAATTCAACTATTTAATCAGCCTGTATTTGTGTGCAGGGTAAGTCACAGACAGTAGCTACTCATGATGTACACAGAAGACACCTTCACAACTATTTCTTCTTAAACTATATTTTTTTCTAAGTCCTCTAATTTTTTTGTTTTAAAATTGGGCAAACTTAGCCAAACTGACAGAAATGCAACAGCTATATGTTAATAAAGGTTTTATGGCAATACATTTTTTTCCTCCCTCAGAGAAAATCTTGCTACAATTTTTTCTTAATTAACATAATTGATAATGTGTATAGAGATATCTGGCATTTTAATCATACAGATATGTCTTTTTCTGTCTAAAGTAAAATTAAAAACTGCCAGCAGTCTTTTACTTTCAGCGGTAGCTGGAAACGAAATTAAAACTGGACTGGTAATAAATGACCGATATGTTCCATTTGCAAGATTCCAGACCTGGGTCATACACATGGAGAAGAGAGGCAATAAAATACTATGACTAATATGTAAGAAACACTGCTATGCACACAGTACGTGGGGACTTCTGAAGTTTTTAATAATAAGCTCTGTAACATGTAAGTTAGCCATTAAACTTAAGACCAACATTTTTAGTTTGATTACCATCAATTCTTGTGTATAATTAAAAACAAACAGAACTAAACACTGTTTCACTCACTGCTAGTTCATTCATGAGTTTAACAGTGGGTATTTGGTTAAGGGCATCTAAATACATACAAAATTACTTTGACCATGCATTTTTGCAGCTTATGAGACTATTAAACTTTAAACTATTAATATGTTTAACAATAATACTAAATGGATGACTGCCACATACTCTCATCTAGACATCATCATCAGCTCATTTTCAGGCAATGTAGGAAGTTAGAAATGTTCATATATTGACTCTGCTTATTTGGATTTTTTTTGTCTTTTTCTTGTTGCATTATGAAGTTTCCTTAGCAAATATAAGTATTGTAAATTAATAAAAAATCTTACAAACAGCTGTAATTGTAGAATTGCCTTAGACAGGGTCAGTGGCCTATGGGTAATATCAAGAATGTATCATTATAGAAACTGGAAGGATGACAAAGAGCCAGGAATTTAACATCTTATTTCCATTTTATTTATATGCCTCACTGAGAGCTGAATCACTGGAGATCTTAGTTCATGTTTCTAACATGCTCATCTCTTTAAGCGTAATTGGCTTCAACATTTGGGAATCATAAGAATGAAGATTCATGATGAGGCTATGACTGAATGAGAGCACAAAGAAGTAATGGATAGAAAGAAGAGAGAGGAGTCCTGAGAACAGAACTGGAGGGAATGCCTATTTTTGGAAGTCAGAATAGGAGAAGAAATAGCCAGGCTCTGAAATATAGTGTATGATTTCATACAAACCAAAGAAGAATGTCAAAGGGAATTGCAATCAACCACTGGGAATCTACAGAGGCTTAAAAGGCTCTAAGAGGTAAATTTTAATGTGTTTCTAGGGTCAGCATATTTTTTAACATTTACAAACCATATCTTACAGACAAATAAAGAAATAAAGGAGATTAAACCTTTTGAAAATATCAGTAGAAAATTTAGCTACAGTTAAGTATGAGTTGTTCACATTAGTTTATTACTAATTAAAATTGTTGAGTGTTTCATTATAAATTTTAAGTTGAAGGAAATTTATTTTTTTAAACTTTCCTTTTTCACCACCTCAATTTTTTTTAAAAGTGGCCAACAATTTTTTTTTCCAACCTCTTTTTTCTGGTACTCATGAAATCTAACTCACATGTTAAAAACCTGCCTGGATTCTCTTCTCTCAATTTAGATGATCTACTCAGCAAAAGTAACTGTAAACAAACATATTCAGAGTCATGTTAAGATCAACAAGATATCTTTTAATGATAACTTTAGTCAATATGTAGATAGATATTCACTCTTTATCTTCTTCTACATAATTCATTTGCTCTATATTTTATTTATTTTTAATGGTATACAGAAATGACCTAAAGCAATGTACAACCTCTTGAGCACTTGAAAAAATAATTGATCTTTTGTCACATTAATTTTATTTTTTATTGTATGACTTTGTATGAAATATGTAAAAACTTTCAATTTGGTAAGGTTTCTACAGTGCAACATTATTTAATGGCAGCTGCCACTGAATGTGAAGGACTAGTTCTTTCTTTTATGTGATTTTTTCCTTTATAAAAGCAAATCATCCTTAATGGATAATAAAATCAGTAACAAAAAGAAAAATAGTGAAGTTTCAGATTTCAAAAATATTTCCTCATTTTAAAAGTGGTAGCCTTAATTAAATATTTTTTAATCAACAAAACAATGCAAAACTACCAGGATATCTGCATCAAACATCTTGGTTAAGGAGCCTGGGTAAAGTGTGTTGCACTGAAAAAAAGCTGTGTCCTTTTCAGGGACTGCAGTGTCAAACTCAAATTCATGTCCCTCTCCATAAAACCAAAGGTCTATATTTGTTTGGGCAAAGATTTCCTTTAGTAATTAGAGTCCATTTAACTGGAGCACAGACTCAAATTGAAGTCAGTACCATTGTATCACATGTATGTTTAGAGCCACTAAGAATATAAATTTGCCAGGGTTGAATAGTAATCATTAACTTTTATTCAGTTTGATTATAGAAACAACTTTTGTCATTTTTGAGCCCCACCATGAATCTACCATACGATTTGAACACAGTAGAAATCAATGTATTTCTTAGATTGTTGATTTTATCTCCCTTGTTTGTATGTGAGGTTTATAATTGTTCATGTAGAGAATAATACAAAAATTAATAAGCAGTAACACACGAACAGAGTTTTGCATACTCACAAATGTAGTCCTACTTCTTCCCCACCCTGTATTGTCAAAATTTGGCATATGGGAAGTGGTCTCATTGAGAAGGTTCTACTGAGAGATAGGAAGAATAATTTGGCTTAAGTAGGGTTCCACTAACTCCACACAAATGTAGTCACTCCTTATACAATAGCTAAAGTAGAGTCTTATAAAGTAGGTGTTTATTTCCCAAGGAGGTAAAGCTCAATTTAACTAGCTTGAGAATTAGAGAAGCACTGTAGAAACTTCTTTATTGTAGCATTCCAGTTACAACACATTGAAACAATCCCCCAAATGACAAAACCTACAAGCCACATAGTGATATTATTTTCTTGTAAACTATTCTTTTTTTATTAATTTGGTGTTGGTATCAACTCCCTTATCTTTTAGGAACATTAACTTGTTGGGAACTGCCCTGCCTGGTTTCAGAAGCTATAATTCCCTGTGGATAAGGCTGAGTAAAGGACCTTGGGACCATAAGCCACTTAGGAGACAAAGCTTATCTTCCTTGTAGGGACACCACCTCTGCCCCCTTTCTCTTCACCCTGCTTGGCCCCCAGCAGATGACTGGTTAGCCAATTATGGATAAGATTTTTCAAAAAATAGATGACCTAAGACAGGCATGGTCGAGAAGGGGCCCTCAGGGGAGGTCTTGGGGGGGCTATAGAAAAAGGGAGTGATGGACCCTCACCCCTTGGCTTTGACATAGCCTGAGTTCTCATTCTGTCTGCAAGAAATCTCCTAATCTCTTGACTGCCTTACTTCCCCTTCCTGACTTAAGTCTGAGACAATGCCAGAGGTGGGTGTGGCCCTGTTCTGGAAAGGGTGGGCTCTTTAGGGTGATCAGGTCTAAGAAAGAATGCATAAAATCCTATGAACTTACTTTGCTAGTACCCTCAATTTAAATGATAAGGATCTAAGAAGGAAGTGAGTTTGTTCCCCAAAGTTTTGTGACCCTTTAACTACCTGACCCTGGCTCAGAATAAGCCCTCAGAGTTCTTCAAATGTTATCTATTGTTTAACCATTTCTGCCTGATAATGATTGATGAGCTTTACATATACACCCTGCATTCCTGTGAAAATTGAAGCCAATAAAAGCTTGTCAAGGTCAGGATTGAGGCGCTCTCCTTTTGAGAGCATAGCTGAGGTGCTCTGAGGCTTTTTCTCCTTTTGAGAGAGAAGCAGCACTGTCCCTTTTCCTCCACAGGACTCAGTAGTCCATGTGAATTGGTCTTATCTCATCCATAACGTCTTGGACCCCAGGAGCCGGGATCCGAGACATTAATTAGTTAAGTGTGCAGAGGTTATTATGGAAGATATCCAATGTTATAAGTAAATGTGAAATTGGAACAAAATCAAACAGAACTAAGAATACCTGGAATGTATTGTAAAGTTAGATTTTCCTGACCACTCCACCAAACTCACCTGACCCTCTGCTGGAGTAGTTTAGAGCAACTCAAGGCAGAATAGCTTTCAATTCCAAAATGTCTATTTTTTAAAAATGTTCAGTGTTTTTTTTTTTGTCATTCTAATTAATAGCTCTAAGATAACTATTATTTTTCTTGAACTTCTTTATAGGAATACAGATCATTGATTTTGATGTCTTGGAAGATCGAAAGCATATTGCTTAGTTCATTGATTATTTGAGAAAAATTATGTCACATCAATGAATAAATTAAAGCCTCAGGAAAGAAAAAATAACACCACCCTATCTTCCTTCATATTTTTAAATGTAGGTTGCCAAAGAGGGTGCAATTATAAAGAGGAAGTGGAAGAATATATTTCAAAATTAGGCTTACAAAATATCAAAAGTTTTCTTTTCAGGATCAAGCTTGCCTTGGGACTTAATTAATAAAAACAATGTATTAATAATATGTGTTAATTTTTTAAATTGTTGTTCAACTACAGTTGTCCCCATTTTCCCCCCACTACTCTCCTCTGCTCCAAATGCCCGCACCTTCCACACTCAATCCTACCCCCTTTGTCTTTGTTCATGGATGCTTTATATGTGTTCCTTGATGGCCCTTTCCCTTCTTTCCCCTCTTCCTCTTCCCCTCTGGTTATTGTCAGTTTGTTTTTATTTCAATATCTCCGGTTATATTTTGGCTGCTTGCTTGTTTTGTTTTGTTGATTGGGTTCCAGTTAAAGGTGAAATCATATGGTATTTGTTTTTTACCACCTGGCTTATTTCGCTTAGTTTAATGCTCTCCAGTTCCATCCATGCTGTCACAAAGGGTAGGAGCTCCTTCTTTCTTTCTCCTGTGTAGTATTCCGTTGTGTAAATGTACTACAGTTTTTTGATGCATTCATTTACTGATGGGCAACTAGGTTGCTTCTAGTACTTGGCTATTGGAAATTGTGCTGCTAAGTACATTGGGGTGCATAGGTTATTTTGAATTGATGTTCTATGATCCTTGGGGTATAAGCCCTCAGTGGAATTGCCAGGTCAAAAAGCAGTTACACTTTCAGTTTTTTGAGGAAATTCCATACTGTTTTCCACAGTGATGGCACCAGTCTTTACTCCCACTGACAGGGCACTAGGGTTCCCTTTTCTCCACAGCCTTGCCAGCATTGTTTTTTGACTTGTTTATGATGGCCATTCTGACTGGCATGAAGTGCTATCTCATTGTGCATCTTTAATTTGCATCTCTCTGATGGCTAATGATGCTGAGCATCCTTTCATATGTCTCTGGGCCCTTTGTATGTCTTCCTTGGAGAAGTGTCTGTTCAAGTTCTTTATTCATTTTTTTAATTGGGCTGTTTGTTTTCCTGAAGTAGTGTCATGGGAGTTCTTAATACATTTTGAGGATTAAACCCTTATCCAAGATATCACTGCAAATATGCTTTCCCATACAGTTGATTCCTTTTAATTTTACTTATGTTTTCTTTAGCTGTACAGAAGCTTTTTAACTTGATGAAGTCCCATTTTTTTTATTTTTGCCTTTCTGTCCCTTGCTCTAGGGGACATATTGGTGAAAATATTGTTGTGTGGAATATCTGAGATTTTCCCATCTATGTTCTCCTCTAGGATATTTATGGTGTCGCAACCTATATTTAAATCTTTTACCCATTTTTAGTTTATTTTTGGGTATGGTGTAACTTGATGGTTGAGTTTCATTTTTTGCATGTAGCTGTACAGTTCTCCCAACACCATTTGTTGAAGAGGCTATTTTTACTCCATTTTATGCTCCTGTCCCCTTTGTGAAATATTAATTGACCATAAAGAATATGTTTTAAAAATCTTAACATGAATGTTATTTGTATTATTTTTCTGTAACATGGGGTTTGTAGAGTTTTATGAAAGTTTATTAAATATAATAATAAAATTATAAAATTAAATGAGATTATTTAAGTGCAATGATTACCAAATAAACATCATAGATGTTTCATATAGAAAAGTTCTGTAAACAGGTATTACTTGGGAAGTCCTCTTGGCCTTGTGACTTGCCATTACAAAATAGTTATATTGTTAAATTATTAAGAAAATCCTGAGTCTACCCCTCATTCTCGAAATCAGAGGTACTCTTCCAACTTTTTCTTTTCAAATTTGCGTTGGCTATTCTAGGTCTTTTGGATATTCACATTAGTACTATGATTAGCTTTTCAGTTTCTACATATCTTTTTGCTAGGGTTTCTTGTTGCTTTGGGATTACATTAATTTATAGATTGATTTCATGAGACTGATATAATAATAATGAATCTCCCAACACCATTAACCTAGTATATGTCTCCAATTATTTAGCTCTTTCTTAATTTCTTTCAGTATTCAGGACAGTTAAACAGTTATGATAGATCAATAGAATAAGAGAATAGAATAGAGAGTTGAGAAGACACACACATATATGGACAACTAATTTTTGACAAAGGAGAAAATACTATTCATTGGAAATTAATACCCCTTTCAACAAATGTTGCTAAAACAGTTGCCTATCCATATGAAAATGTAATCTACACTTCAAATTTCTCATTATAGGCAAAAATTGACTCAAATTGTAGTTAGTGCACATCTAAATGTAAAACCTAACATAATAAAAACTCTTGCAGGAAAATGTGTAAGACCTTAGGGTACATAAAGATTTATTAGATATGATGCTATAAGCATGATCCCTAAAGAACAAATTGATAAACTAGAGTTCCTCAATATTAAAATCATTACCTTATAAAAAACACTATTAAGAGAATAAAGAGTCACAAAATGGGAGACATTATTTGTAAAGCATATATCCAATAAAGAGGTCATATACAAATATATATAAACATTTCTCAAAATTTAGTAAGAAAACAACCTAATTTTAAAAGTAGACAAAATGTTTGAACATATATTTAAAAAAATTAAACATAATTAGTAAATAATCATCTAAATAGATACTTGATATAATTAGTCATTAGGGAAATACTAACAAAATACTAATACACAGAGTTAAATAGCACTATACACTTATTAGTATATCAAAGATTTATGAAGCTTGACCACAACAAGTTGCTATAGATTTAATGTGTTCCCCAAAATATATAGGTTGAAATCAAAAACTCTGGTGTGATAGTAATAGGAATTAGTACATTTGGGAGGTAGTTAGGTCATGGGACCAGAGCCCTCATTAATGAGTTTACTGAGCTTGAAAACCATTTCCCTCTTTCTGTCATGTAAGGACAGAATGAGAAGACAGCTATTTATGAATAAGAAAGTGAATCCTCACCAGATACCAAATCTTCTAGTTCCTTCACCTTGGACTTCCCAGCCTCCAGTATTGTGAGCTATAAATTTCTGTTGTTTATAAACCATACAGTCTTCAGTATTCTGCTATAGTAGTTTAAATGGATTAAGACACAAGAGTTGCTGGCAATGGGGAACAACTGGAGCTATCATATATTGTTGGTACAGATGTAAAATAGAACGACAGCTTTGGCAAACAATTTAACCATTTCTTTAAAAGTTTAAATATATACCTATTATATGTTACATTTATTTTACTTCTAAACATTTTCTCCAGAGAAATAAAAGCATATTTATACACAAAACTTGTGTAGAAATGTTTATGGGAGCTCTACTTTGAATATTCTCAGACAGAAACATCAATGAGAAAATGGAAAAAGAAATCATGGTGCTTACTTGCAATGGAATTATGACTAAGTAATGAAAGGGGACGAATTCTCATTATATGCAGCAACATGGATAAATCTCAAAATAATAATGTAAAGCAAAATAAAAGATAAACTAAATGCATACATACTGTATAATATCATTTATATAAAACTCTGGAAAAGGCAAACTCATCTTTAGATCACAGACCTATGGTTGCCAGGGGACAGAAAAGATGGGAGGAAGGAATTACAAAGGGATATAAGAAAACCTTTGGGGGTAAAAAACTAATTATTTTGTTTTTTAATTTTAGGACGTATACATAAGACAAAACTTAAATTGTAGACTTTAAATACGCATAGTTTATTTATATCAGTCACATGTCAATAAAAATGTTTAAAAAATGAATGCACACAATCAGCAAGGTAATTTTGCAAAGTACATGAGAGATAAAATTATTGCATGGATTGGATCCTAAAAATTAAATATTTTCTCCTCTAATCAATATACTTAAAAAGCCAAATTACTACACACTCGTGTGTCACCTCATGATGAGGAAACATTCTGAGAACTATGTCATTAGCAGATTTTGTCATTGTACAACATCAAAGAGTACACCTACATAATTCTAGATAGTATAGCCTACTACACATCTAGGCTATATGGTATAGCCTATTGCTCCTAGGCTAAAAAACTGTACAGCATGTTACCATACTGATAGTCAACTGACCCACAATAATAAGTATTTTTTTCATCTAAACACATTTAAATAAAGAAAAACACAGTTAAAATGGTATAAAAAATGGCATACCTGTACAGAGAACTTACCATGAATGGAGCTTGTAGTACTGGAGGTTGCTCTGGCTGAGTCAGTGAATGAGTGACGAGTGAATGTGAAAACCTAGGATATTATACTACTTTGGACTTTATAAACACTATCCCACAAGCTCACTCTCTGTACACTTTCAACGGGGTCAGAGATAGAACATGAAAGTTGTCAATGCTGCTCCATGAACAGGGGTATGAGTTCAACTGATTAAAAATATTGAGGAGAAACAGACTAGATAAGGCATACATCACCATAATAGTGACTGGCAGGAGGAAGTGAAAGGTGTCCTGATAATCAGTAGGAATAAGAAATCAAGATGGAGAGATAAAGGAACATAGGGGATTGTCATGACAAAGTGGTTTAGGCTATTGCCTATTGGAGAAGTGGTCAGATTAAGGAACTCTGTGATATTCTTAAAAAGAGGATGTTTAACATGGAGAAAGTATAGAATAGAGGACTCAATATTTTCACTTTTGGAAATTTGTTTTTTGTTCCATTGACACTATCTGGAACAAAGTGGTTTCTCTGGCATTAAATTGATGGAAGAAATAATACTTATCTATGCTTTACATCATTACAACCTGAAAATATTTCCCATGTACAAGGACAGGCTAACTTCATAATAGCACAGAAAACTTTACTAAAGTGTCACTGGCACTTAATATTTATTAAGGTAGCTCCTGCAGACTTGTTTTTGTATACAGTATCTTAGGTCTTCAAAAAAGAATTTGCAACAATGTAGTGGATTCTAAAGGCCATCAAGCTAGATCTGGCAGGGAAGGGCTGAGGACCCTCTGAATACATAGTGCAGGGGGACTGGATCCTCTGCACTAAAAAAGGTCAGTGACTGACTGATTGGAATATAATTTGAGCACTATTATATCTCTTATAGAACCTACTGCCAAGCCCCAAAGATACTGTTCTTACCAGAGAAGGAAAAAAAAAAAGACTCCTGAACCACAACATAGCCTTCCATTTCTTATAGGAAATTCAGCTCCAGTCCAATCTCGTGGGACCATCATCATATATGTGGTCTGCCATTGACTGAAAAGAAATTTTGCAGCACATGACTTTATTTATGTGTAAGAACTGCAAACAAAGAGAGACGGGCAATTTATTTCACTATTTAATACAATTAGGCTATATGAGCCTGATGTATCCATTTAGATTTTATGGTAGATGATTATAAAGAGGATTTAAAAATTAGTGGTCTTCTGAAGAAACTTCCTCTCCCTTACGCCATGTTGAAAGGAGTGTTGTCAATATTTTGCTCTGTCATTTAGCGTTTTGTGTCCATGTTATTCTGAACAGTAGTTGGCACATATATTTTTTTCTTTAGCTATATTAATGTACCCAAGCAAGCATTAGGCTAATCTTTTATTTACAGTATATTTTTTTAAAGAGATTTTGTACAACACCAGTATGGTTAGTTATATGATTAAACTTGGTTAAGCTATAGAACCAAGTAATGTAATCAAATACAAATCCACATATTACTGTGAAGGTATATTGAATATATGTTTAACAACTCCAACCAATTGACTTAAAGTTGGTTTTGGTAAACTAGATGATCTTGATAATGTGGATAGCCCTCTTCCAACCAGCTGAAAGCCTAAAAAGTAAAAATGGGTGTTTCCTAAAAAAGTAATTCTTCCTCGAGACAGAAACATCATTTCCTCCTCAAGTTTCCTGTCAGCTGGACTGCCTTACTAATTTCTGAGTGGCCACCTGCCCTGTTGCTTGAGCCAATTTCTTAAAATAAATATGTTGATTTTTATTCATATTGATTTTGGTTCTATAGAAAACACCAACTGATACAATCATAAATATAATATGCACTGACTTTTAGCCTCACTATGAGAAGGAATATTTATTTCAAAGATTTATGGAAATATATTTTACCCCAAAGCTTATAAAGTATATCTTAACATTTTATGAAGTATTTTCAAGATAAACTTTTGATAATAATAATGACAGCTATTTAAAAACTGATTTATAATTTTCAAAGTCTTTTATAAAATTTTAAAATCTAATCACAGGCTGTCATAACATACCATAGACTGGGTATCTTATTCAAATTATTTGTCATATTTCTTAAGGTACCAGCTGATTAAGACCCTGGTAACAGTCCTCTTCTTGGCTTCCAGAAGTTTATCATCTTTCTGTGCTCACATGGCTTTACTTCAGCCCGTGTGCCCAGAGACAGAGCAAAAGCAAGCTCTCTGGGATCTCTTCTTATAAAGGCACTAATCCCATCATAAGGGCACACCTCTATGACCTCAACTAAACCTTACTGATACTGATAGATGTCTGTCACAACCACAGGGAGAGGGCTAAGGAGGAGCAAAAAGAAGCCCCAAGGGAGATGAGCTAGGCCATAAATATGGAAACAAGAGACACTCCTATGCTGAGCCACACTCCTTAAGGCACTGAGGGAGTGACATGCAGCCAGACAATCCCTTCATAAGCTGAATCGGGCCATGACAAGATAACAGCATGTCCCTTGGGCAGGTGGAGCTATGTTGCCTGGGTAACTGAGCTCATGCTTTGCAGGGAACATTCTTCTCTTGGTTGGCAGTGTTATGCTCCTGGCTGGAGATTGCAGGAGGGACCGGAGGAGGTGGGCACATGTGTGATAGAAGTCAGGATGGTGGCATGGGTATGTTCTGACGAAAGAGGCCTATCAGTCTAGCCTGAGGAAAAGAAGGGATTGGTTGAAAAAGAAGGGATTGGTTAGAAGGTGGACCCACCAGGAGTGCACAGAAGTTTGCGAAGTGAATTGGGCATTGTGAGAAAGCATCATGTCCATTCTACACATTAATATAAACCGAGGGGAAGGAAGGGACGTTCTCTTGCCCACCTAGAGAACACACTGGCTGGTGTATTCATGGGAACTTATGGTCCCATAAGCCACATGACCAACGCCATTGCCAGCCCCACACAATGGTTCCAAAGAGCCTGAAGTTGAACAGCAGTGACAAACAAGCTAAGCTCCCTGGATGACCAACTGCTCAATAGCCCTACAGCTCCCAAAGGATGGTACTTTAAATGGGTACAGGGACTCTGAACACTGCCTTTTGTTTTGGTTTGTCTGAGAACAGCTGGGCTTTCCCAGGTTTTCTGAAGGGGATGGGATGGGCTTTGAGACAAGAGCCTGCCATTCTTCCAGATGGTGAAACATCTAAATAAAAAGCCTCTTTCCTTTCTCACCACCTCCGCCTCTAGCATTTGCCTATTGGTGGCAGTAGGCAGCCAACTTCTACATTGGTTCTGTAACATAATAACCTTCCAAATGTCCCATTTCCAAATACCATGTTATTAAGGTTTAGAGCTTCAATATATACATTTTAGGGAGAACAAAATTTAGTTCATAAAAAGATATAAAAGCTCTCCTGCTAATTAAATTGACTTATTTTCTTTAGAATTCTATATTCCTTCAGCATTATCATAGATATTGTTTCATTTGATTTTAAAAGACACTATATGAAGATACAAATTAAGTAGTATATCATTACTTTCAAGGGAAATAAATTAAAAAAAAAAACCCTAAAACTAAAAACGTTAAATGACTTGCCAGCATAAACATTGTCATAACAGAAACAATTACTATTTTATTCTATTTTATCATACTATCTTATTTTGCTATACTATATTATCAAAATATTTTTAAACAAATGCTTAAATTTGTAAAAGAAAGTATTACACAAAGTGGGGAAAAAGTTAAGTGTACAGTTGCAAGTACACAAAACACAGAATTTATTCTTGTATTATATTTATTAATATTGTATTATTAGTTTTTATTACAACCATAAACCCACTTTTACTCACCCCTATATATTGCTATGGAATACAGAGTATATGGACAACTACAACTAATACTCCATGACTCCCGCATTTGTCTGGCCTGTTCTCAAGCTCGAAAGACAAGGGTTCTAAGGGTCCAGTGAGCAAAAGAGTTAGCTTCACTTTTATTTTATGATAATCATAATAGGGCTTTGCCAAGTTGAATTAAATTATATTAAAATTGACATTATTGATTTACCTAAAAGTTATGATCAGAATATTTATCAGAATCACCATATAAAGTGCACACAAAAATAGTCTAGAGGGTGGAAATAATGTAAAGTGGAGACCAAACAGTTTAAACAAAAACATTACTTCTTTAATTTTTTTTATTGTTGTTCAGTTACAGTTGTCCCCATTTCACTCCATTATTCTCTCCCACCCTGCTCACCACCCCCTCCCACATTCAACCCTCCCCCCTCATTGTCTTTGTCCATGAGTCCTTTATACATGTTCCTTGACTTGACTCTTCCTTCTTATTTTTAAATAAATACTTGCCATCAAATCTAGTAGGTAAAAGAGGTGTGTCTAATTTAAGTGATGTGTGTGTGTGTCTGTGTGTCTGTGTGTATAAGTACAGGCACCTGAATTTGCTTCCACTCTGTCCCCTTCTCCCTGCGGCCCACTATGGGAACCCTTTGTTCCATCATGCCAGAATGACTTAAAAATGCTGGTTTTAGGATATACCTGCATTTGGTATACAATTTTTAATATATGGATTATTGATCTTAGATTTTTTCTTAAAAATGTAAAGGATGTAAATGGAGCTGTACACCTGCTACAAAAGAGATGGTTCCCTGTAATATAAGAAACCCCTGGATTCTTGCCCTGCACTGAGTTTAACCTCAAGGCACTGAACATACCTATTCTGTCTAACAGTAAGTAGTAATTCAGTTTTCATTTCAGCTAAAACCGCAGCCTCACCTCAATTTTAACAGCTGAAATTCTTATGTTATCTGTGGGTCATATCTGGTCATTTTTAAAACCTCTTAAATTCAGTTACTATGGAATCAATGGATATCACATATAGTATCCCCAGGGTGAACTGAAATGTAAGTGAGAAAATGCCTTGCTCTAACAGCTTCTTTCCAAAATTGTCCAAAGAACATTTTATGTTGAAGACAATTTATGAGACACTTTACATTTTTTTACGATAGGTGGAAGAACTCTTGATTGAGATCTTATATCATGGGCTTCTACTGAAATTCAACAAACTGCATTTCAATTAACCAAGGTTCCAGTGGTCCTAAAATCAGTATCACAAAAATGAATTGCTATAAAACTTTGCAATCATATATCAGTAAAGGTTTTCCTAGATCAAGTTGGCAGGTTTTCACTGAAATACATATTTGAATAAAGATTAACCAACATAATTTAATAGGCAAAAAAACCTTATAAAATAAAGCAATTATACTTTCATTTCTAAGTACTTTTTAAAGAAATAACCAGCTTTTACTTAGCACAATTCTTAGGTAAATTGCTTACTTTTTAATTAACCAATCAATTTCTTTACAATTTTTGAGGCAAGTACATTCATTAACCCTCTCTCTCCACTATAGATTTTCAAAAAACTGAGGTACAGAAAGACTTAGTAAATTTTAAAAATTCATTCAGATGATAACAAAGTCAAGATTCAAACAGAGACACTGTGATTCTGGAGATTTCTGCATGTAATCATATTCACACATCACTACATTTTCATATTCAAATGAATGCAATGGTCAAGTACAAGAATTAGAATTATTTAAATTAATGAGTGGTAGATGTTCTATTAAGGACAATTGGTAACTTTAAGGATTACATCATGAACTTCCTCAAGGTCTCACTTACCTTGTACAGCCTATAGGACTGATGCCATGGATCAAGTTTTCTGAACAGAAAAGTTAACAGACAGAGCACTATACTGGTGATAGATTTAGAATGAAATGTAAGAACTTACTTGTATTTCTTTGCTTGTAGTTGAAAAGGAAACCTCTTTTCAAAATAGCAAATGACAAATGTAAAGTAAGTAGTAATTCAAGTAATAAATTCTATGGGAATCAGAGCTGTTTGTGGGTTTCATTTTATCCAAGATGGAGTAATAAGAATTCTCTTGACTGAAACAACCAAAAGAAAAGAGCAATCTACACAAAGTATATGGTGCACAGTTTTCAATATATGACATACTGAGTCAGGCAAGGACAGTGATATTTGGGAAATAAGAAACAGAAAGCTGAGTTCCACACAGGAAGCAAGATACGAAAGCAGCCCCAGCTTACTGAGGGCATATCCAGGCCATTGCAAAGAAAAGGGGATCCAGATGGAGCCCTAAACACTCCCTGAATTGAGGACATTTTGCTGTACTCTTAGCTTAGGGGAAAGAACTTCAGTGCAGCAACATGAATGAATCTCAGAATAATTGTGGAATGAAAGACAAAAAAAAGAGTTTAGTATATAATTCCACTGATATACTAAGCCTGAGTTTGCCCTCACACTGCCTGTAGAGTGCCCCCACCCCGTACCTCAGGGCCCTAGATCAGGGTGGGCAGCTGTAGCCAGGGACATAAACAGCTACTCCAAGAATGAGAAGGAGCTGGAGGAGCTGCTTCTGGAAGTCAGGCAGGGATCTGGGCAACATACACTATGACAGTAAAATGAAACCACGTGTATTGACAGGAGTTCAGTGATTACCTGGGGAGGTTCAGCACCAAGAGGCTTCGTAGGGAAGGAGTACATAAGGGCATGAGGCAACTTCTGGGTGAGATGCCTATGTTCACTATCTCAATTTTGTTGATATTTCACAAGGAGTAGAAATATGTCAAAACTCATTTAATTGTGTACTTGAAACACAGCAGTCTCCTTTACCCACAGTTTTGCTTCTTGGGTTTTCAGTTATAGTCAACTGTGGCCTGAAATTAGTAGATGAAAAAGATCAGATTTTTATGAGTGTGGGCTGCGAACCAAAGCATCGCAGGTTCGATTCCCAGTCAGGGCACATGCCTGGGTTGCAGGCCACGGCCCCCAGCAACCACACATTGATGTTTCTCTCTCTCTCTCTCTCTCTCTCCCTTCCATCTCTAAAAATAAATAAATAAAATCTTTTAAAAAAATCAGATTTTTAGAGGGAGAGATCAAAGGGGAGAGAGAACCCACTCACAAATTTTTATTAAAGTATATTGTTACCATTGTTCTATTTTATCATTAGTTATTATTGTTGATCTCTTACTGTGACTAATTTATAAATTAAACTTTATCATAGGTATGTATTGGTAACCTTAAAAAAACATAAAAAAGCCAAAGTGAGAGGTAACAAAATTTATTTGAGATCAAAGAACAGATGTTTAAGAAACTCTAATTTAGGCAAAAACCCAAATAGTTTCACCCAGTTTTGTGGTGAAGGCAAGTATTGTTTTTTTAATGAAAAAGAGGAAAATACATAAATAGAAGGGAGGTATTTCAATTGGTGCTAAAGGGTAAGTTATCTTTTGGTTCTACATGGTAGTTGGCATTCTAAAATGTGTGTAATAAAGTTTGAGTCCTTATATATGGGATGCCTGCTTTCCTATTAGCTTTACAGTTATTTTGAATATAACACTGGTTTGATCCAGCCCAAAGATTCTTTGGCCTAGTTCAGACATTTCAAATATTTGAGGAGTAAGCTGTGTAAGTCAGTTCCTCCAAAATAGATGTATGTCCTAGCTTTATTTTAAAATTACTCTACTATGTGGTAAAAGACAAACACCATATAATCTCACCTATAAGTTTAATGTAATCAACAAAACAAATAAGCAAGCAAAATGCAACCAGACACATTGAAATAAAGGACAAACTGACAGTAACCAAAGAACGGGCAAAGGGGTATAAGGGGAAAAAGAAAGGAAAGGGTCATCAAGGAACATATAAAAAGGACCCAAGGACAAAGCCAAAGGGAGGTAAGATTGAGGGTGGGAGTATGGGTGGGTGGAACAGGAGAAAGTGGTGGTGGGAAAATAGAAACAACTGTACTTAAACAGCAATAAAAAATAAAATAAATGCACTCACTATTCATTTTCTAAAAAATAAAATAAAATTACTCCACTATGTCTACTCTTCGTACTATGTATAGGAAAAAAGTAGTATATTACAGGATTCAGGCATCTACTGGGGAACAAGGAGAGAATGCTGCACGTATAATTTATTATATTCAATTATATCATAATATATCTAAACAAAAATTCTGGTTTGGGTATAATATTTTAGGGAAGTTTGGTTTTAGGATTAATCTTTGTTATAGACATCATGTCTGTGTCCCCTCAAAATTCTTATCTTGAAAACCTAACACCTAATAAATCGGTATTAGGTGGGAAATTTGGGAGATAATTAGGTCATAAGGATGAAGTTCCATGATGGAGTTAGTGTCCTTAAATGAAGTGGAAAACAGCTAGTCTCCTCTCTCTCCTCCAAATGGGGACACAGCCAGAAGAATTCCACTCGTAAACCAGGAAGGTGGCCTTCAGCCAAATGAGACCACGCTGGCACCCTAATCTTGGACCTTCAGTACCGAACTGTGAGATAAATGTTGTTCAGTCCATTCAGTTTATGGTAATTTGTTACAGTAGCCTGAACTGTATGAAGGCAGTCTTCACAGTGTGGTAGTATTTAATAAAAGAATGTAAGATGAAAGGCTATGTTCTTCTTGATGAATGGCACAAGTAGAGTATATTGCTTAGATGTCTGTCACTTGATAACTCTGGCTTGAATATTAGTCGGTTTGGGTCATATGAGAGAGAACAGGGAGGTAGTTTGGGGTTAGGGATTGTCATGGGACAGCTTCAATTTTCTATAAAGACACTGTACTTACTTTCTTTTGCTGCATAAAAATTACCACAAATTTAGTTGCTTAAGACAATGCAAATTTATTATTTCACAGCTGCTATGGATCAAGCTAGTTTCCATGAGCCTGAGTAGATTACTTTCTCATTGCTGCTGTAAAAAATTACCACAAAATTAGTTGCTCAAAACAATAATTTTATTATTATATTTCTAGAAATAAAAAATCTGAAGTCAAATTTACTAAATGAAGGCTGAGGTGTCAGACAGTGCCAAGCTGGTACCTTTGGGATGATCTCAGGGAAGATGTATTGCTCTTTTTCAGCTCCACGTGACCACCAATATTCCTTGCCTTCTTCCTCCATCTTCAAAGCACATCATTCCAAATCTGTGATTCACTTTCGTACTGCGTTCTATTCTCTTGATCTTCTTGCCTCTCTCTTACAAGGACTTTTGTGATTATGTCCAGTGTTCACTTGGATAATTAAGGCTAATCTCTTTTAAGATCTTTAGCTGAATCACATGTGCAAAGTCTCTTTGCCCTTTAAGTTAATATTCATAGGTTCCAATGATTAAGCTGTGGATATTTTGAGGGGGGTGTCACTCAGCCTGCTGCAACTGATTAGCTGAGTCTGGTGCTTGAGTCTCTGAAGATTGAAATCATGGTGATGGGTAGGGCTGCACTTTCCCAGAGATCCCCTGCCAACCTCCTTCAGGTTCACAGCAAACTTGAGATTGTACTGGCTGCCTGCTGAGGGACTCTCTATCAGCTTCTAGAGGCCTCTAGATCTCTATCAGCTTCTAGATCCTCAGGATCTAGTCATACAGATCTCTCATATCATGCAGCTTCCTTTTTTTAAACCAACAAGAGAAAACTTTCGTTATTGTAATAGGGTCTTGCATAAGCTTAGCTCTGTGTTGGTTGGCATTTTCCTCAGTTAAATAAGTTATTAAAAACCTGTTGAGTGTTTTCATTACATTTAGGACAAAGTAGAAGCATCCCATATAATGCATTGAATACTAAAACAAGTTTGTATCCTTCTGTTAAGGCTCCACCAAGGATGTGTTAACAAATAAACACTGAACATATTTCCAAAGTAGAAACATGCCACCATAAGTAATAGCAGGTTCAAAGCAGACAAATAAAAAAGTCACATTGATGATATTCAAGTGCTCTTTCCTGCCATTTTCAAATGAAAAGCAAATAGAAGAAATTCTAATCTGCAGGTGTTCAGTATAAATCAGATATTGAGTTATGACACATATTTCTGCTCTCTGTGGAATTTGTGCTTCAAGACATTTTGCTACAAAATGTACCTTATTGAATTTTCTGATACTTGAGAAGAAGGGAGCAAAATATAACAAAATACACACATCTAGGTCTTTGTCAGTTTCAAAAAGAGCATAATGAAGTACATTCTCTTGTTCATGTTTGACTTTACTGAAACCACAAAGAAAAATTATCAAGAGAAAACATTAAATGTGATTCAAAACATAAATTTGTATTTAAATTACAAGGAAAAAAAGACAAAAGTGAGATCTATCTCTGACTTCTAAACAAAATTATGGATCTCTTCTACTATTTTCAATTAACTTTGGCTTTACAAAGGTTTATTGGAAGTTAGGAGGGTAATAACTCTCCAGTCTGCTCCATTCAGAGTTGCATTCATATGTTGTATTATTTTCATTTCATTGCAAACATTTCTAAATATATGGTGATTAAATGTAGTGCTTATTTGATATCTCATTAATATGCTCTACTGAATTTTATTGCTATTTTCCATCTATATTACATGTCAAAGTAAACTATAAACTAAAGAGCAGAGGTTATTTCGTATTTCCTTTTTTACCAGTGCCCATATCTGTTTGAATATTAACACAAGTCACTTATAATAATTCTGTAGAATTTCAATAATATGATTTACATTATTTTAAAGAATTTTGAGCATTTTATAATCTAACCATAAATTTCGATTGATAGAAGGACAGGCATGCCAACTTGTACTCAATAATACACGTGTGGGTGTGTGCGCGTGTGTTTCATATGGCTTATCTGCAAAGTGCCTTACACATAGTAGTTGCTCTTTAACTGATGACTGTAATTCACTTATAGATCAACTCACCTAGGATTCAGTTTAAATTTCTGTATCTAAAATACAGTTAGGAATAATGGCATTATTGGTTCTATACTATTAAAACATTTTTGATTTAAAGTTTATCATTTGGTGTTAATGTTTATGATCTAATGAGATCTGTTTAGCCTATATTGAGGAAAAAATGAAATTTTTCATTGAATATTGGTCTTCCATGAGCAAATAAAGAAAAGAAAAACAAAGATTTTTTAAATAAATAACATATGGTCATAACAACAGTGTGGATATTGAGGAGTGACTGCATTTATGTAATTATCATATCAAATTTCTATCAATACAGACTTTAAATTCTTTGAGAAAGTATGTATGGTTCACAATAATTAATCTGTTCAATTATCCAGTATTAGTACAATTCTGCAAAATCGTACCTATGATATACTTATATCTAATATATATATAAATGCTATTTTATTATTTGCTTACTATCCAAGTTTTTGAAAAATATTTTATAACAGTTCCCTGTGATTCTTACTTTGTATTTATTTTTATGCTTCTCAAAACTGTGTCAAAATTACATGATACAGAGAACTAGGATTGTAGAATATAGTTAAAAAACAACTTAAATTAATTGTTGGTGTTGTTTTTAACATAGGTACTATACTTATCATAGGATGGAAATAAATTCCTAGGAATCCAGTAATATTCATTAAACACTTGGGGCATGAACTTACATATGAATGCTTTCAAAGTCAAGACGAAAGATTTCATACTGAAAATAGTTAATCAAAGTAATCTGCACCAATTTTGTAATTGCTTAAGAGTGAAAGTTTTGACTGGTTTCCTTAGAAATCCTTAGTTATAAGATATAGTATTATACATATGACATTAGTTTAAAGGAGGTATTATGGACTGAACTGTGTCCTCCACATCCCAAATTTATATGTTCTAATCCTAACCCCAGTACCTCAGAATGAGGCCATATTTGAAGATAGGGATTTATAAGAATAATTAAATTAAAATTAGAGTATTAGGGTAAGCCATAATTCAATCGATTTGTGTCTTTATAAAAAGAGAAAAATTGTGTACAGTAGGAAGACCATGTGAAGACATACGGAGAAGACACTCATCTGTAAACCAAGGAGAGAGGACTCAGAGAACCACCTCTGCTAACAACTTGATATTGGACTTCTACCCTCCAAAACTGTGACATAATAAATTTCCCTTATGTAAACCACCCAGTGTGTGGTAACTTGTTATAACAGCCATAGCAAACTAATACAGATTTACTATTGGGAAGTGGGTGGGTTTTTTTGTTTTTGTTTTTGTTTTTGTTTTGTTTTGTTTTGTTTTGTTTTGTTGGTGGGGAGGGGATTGGAGACAACTGTGCCTGAATGATAAAAAATTCAATTAAATAAAAAAGTAAAAAAAATATATATCTCACAGAGTCACTAATACTTGTAGAAAATGACCTTTGGAAAAAAAGTGTAGGGTGACATCTGAGTTACACAAATGCAAAATTCTTTTATATCATTTGCTAGACCATGTCATTTACTATGTCTTAATCACCAATTATTCTGATTTTTCAACTTTATGAAGTTCTGTTTTTAAGTAAAAATTTATGTATAATTGCCCAAATCACTCTCTTATCTTATCAAGAATGAAATTCCCCCCTTATATGCACAATAGATTCCTGTTTGTAAAACAATTCAAAAGAACAATCCATAAAATTTCACTGAATAAATTGTTGATTATGACTCTTAAAAATTAGAACTTTTCACTTAAAAATAAATGTGTGTTGATAAACACTTGCACTAAGTGATGAAAGTGAAAATATGAGACAGATTTGGGAGGTATTAATAGGGCATAATCTGTAAAACTTATTAAATAATTAGATTTAGGGCATGAACAATAGGAGTAATTAAAAGGTTTTTATTAGTGCAAAGACCAAATAGACAATGGAAATGGTTAGCATAGGAAGAAATATTGTGAAAGATTCAGTTTCACAGGGCAAAAATAAAGATTTTTTTAAGTTAATTTGGGATTTATTGTATTTAGACAGGTATTTAAACTACATTAATTTAATATTACTAAAAGTTATGGATGTATTAGCATAGCACAAAAATAAATTAATTTGATTTTGAGACTAAATTTAGATAATTATATCTATATATGAGGTCTCTTATTCATTGATGTGTAGGATACATGTAAGATATCATCTCACCCTGCAAGTGGTTTATAGCTTAACAGGGGAAGTAAACTTGTTCAAAATAACTAAATGCCTTTTCTAAATAGTCACTTAAATCGGTACTTTAGCAGAGCCTAATATTAGCTTGTAGAGAATTACAACTACTGAAGAATAATATTCACTTGGTAACTTTTGACCATGAACATTCATAAGTCCCAGTTTTGCCATCTATCCAATGTAGATATTATTTGTCATAGTTGTTTTAAGGACTAATTAGCTGAAATATGTGGCACTTGGTTAGTGTAGTGTTTTATTTGTTAGATTACTTCTTTCTCAGTCCTCTTACATGTCTAAATTAAGTGACATCCACAAACAGCACTTTTAAAAAGATAATGAGTAAGGATCATCCAGGAATATCAATTAGGAGAAGATTACATTTATTTTTGACTGGCCATTATCTACATACATAAAATTATGTTTAATATTTTTTAATTCTTAACTAAAAAGTATAGCCAAATAATGATGCTCCCAGAAGCTATTTAGGTCTTTACAAATAATTTAAGAGAACTAACTTACATAGTTTGGTAAGATTAATGTATGAAATTTGGTTGCAAATGACTAAATCACAGTGTTGAATATATTTAGTGACATAGCCTAGTCATTCTTATTAAATTCAAATATAAGTTAGTATAATGCTGAAAAAAATGGCTTAATGTATTTTATCACTGCTACACAATTGTTCTCTCTGGTATATTCTGATGATAAAACAGCTTGTGAATTCTGCCATCTCTGCTTGGTTACAGTATTGACACTTTCTTGCTAGAAAATTGCAATATCTAATTTGCTCACAGATAATTGATCAGAATTGGACTGGCTTACCTCTTTGACAAGTTGCTTTGGCATAAAACCACATGTACATGGGGAAATGTTTGACACAGGAGCCAAAAGCAACAATGGAGAAAAGAAGGCCTCTTCAATAAACAGAATAATGGAAAGCCAGATGCAAAAGAATAAAACTAAATTACAGTTTGTCTTCATGTATGAAAATTAATTCAAAATGGATCAACTATAAGATCTGAAACAATAAATTACATAGAAGAAAGCATAAGGTAAGGTACTAAAGCTTAAAGTAAGGTGTAAGCATAAGGTACTAAACTTATGGACCTTGGTCATAGAGAACATTTTATAAATTTGACCCCAAAGGCAAAAAATTTAAGACAAAAATAAATGAATGAGATTATATCAAGCTAAAAAGCTCTTCACAAAATAAACCACCACCACCAACAAAAAAAAAGCAACCAGCTGAATGGAAGATGATATTTGTAAACAACAGCCCTGATGAGGGGTTAATATCCAAAAAATGCTTATAAAACTCATATAACTCTACACCAAATAAATGATGCAATTAAAAAATGGATAGAGGATCTGAACAGATACTTGTCCCAAGAAGACACACAAATGCCCTACAGATAGTATGAAAAGATACTAAATTTCACTAGCTATTAGAGAAATGCAAATCAAAACTACAATGAGATACCACCTCACAACTGCTAGAACGGCTATTACCCACAAGCTTTGGAGAGGGTGTGGGGAAAAGAAACCCTCCTTCACTGCTGGTGGGAATGTAAACTGGAGCAACCACTATAAAAAACAGTACAGCAGTTCCTCAAAAAAAATGAAGAATACAGTTACCATATAATCTAGCAATTTCTCTTCTGGGTATACCCAAAATACTCAAAAACATTTATTCACAAAGGTGTATGCACCCCATGTTCATTGCAGCATTGTTCACAGTGGTCAAGACATGCAGACAACCAAAGTGTCCTCAGATAGAGGACTGGATACAGAATACATAGCACATGCATACAATGGAATACTACTCAGCTGTGAGAAAAGATGAAATACTGCCAGTTGCAACAACATGGGTGGACCTTGAGAATATTATGCTAAACAAAATCAGTCCAAAAAAGCTAAGAACCATGTGATTTCACTTATATGTGGGATACGAAATGGAAACTCTTAGAAACAGAAAATGGTATGGTGGTTACTAGAGGGAAGGGGGTTGGGGGTTAGTAAAGGGGGCCAAATAGTGACGGAAGATGACTTGATTTGGGGTCGTGGGCACACAACGCAATACAAGATCAAGTAAATGTACACTTGAAACCTATATAACCTTATCAACAAATGTGTCCTCAATAAATTAAATTAAAAAAGTAAAAAGTGTTCTGGCCGGTCAGTGTTTGGCTTGAGTCACTGAGGGATATGTGGGAGATAATAAATTAGAGGCAACCAGAGCTTATGAATCTTGTTGTTGAGAAAGCTTCAAGTTGTCTTTGGCACAGATTTCCTCCTATTCAAGGGTATTTGTTTTGCAAAGCTAGGTAGCTGAAATGGAGAAACATGGGAAGTAAACATAGCAAAGGAAGCTTATGCCTTTCAGTCTAGGAGGAAACACAAGAATTTGAGTGTGCTCCCTACTGCTGATCTCCTTCAGGAGATGTTTGAAATATATCTTCAAATGCATTCTCTATATTTGGAATAGGAAGACTACCTTAAGTTCTAAAAGAAACAGATAAAATTAGGAAAAATAGCTACACATGGCATGTTAGTCTCCTATATATTTTTAAATTAATTTTCTACATAGAACTCTAAATTTTGAATAATACTTATAAAGAAGCCTCTATAACAATAATCTCTTTAAAATCATATTCATTTTTTTGTTCTTTCTTTCCCTCTAAAGCAGGGAGGTATGATGTTTACCTCCAGACTGTAGCCTGTGGATTCAGATGAACTAAGATTCAAAGCTCATCTCCATAGCTTAGTAAAAAAAGGCAAGTGTCAAGCTTCTTTCTCCCTAATATCATCTGTCTGTCATACTAATTTGAGGATAGTGTCATTCTCACAGTAGAGCTGAAGGAAAATGAAAATGTATGTAAAGCATAAAACTCAATATCAGTACTCCTAATGCTGAAGAGTACTTACAGTTTTTCATCTTCTCTCAAGTGTGGTCTGTGGTGTATGAGAGAGAGAGAAAGAGAGAGAGAGAGAGAATATAAAGGAGAAAGAATAAACTGTATAAAAACAGAGAAGGTGCATATTTAAGAATCCATTTACATGTGTTTTATAAAAGATACCAAAGAATGCAGGTACACTCTTACTTGAGGAATTTCTCCTTTCTGAAGTTTAATTAAAGAATAAAAGCTGGTGGAAGAGAAACCTGAAAGAATTTTAAAAAAAGCTTGTCTTATTCTAGTACTAAAATTGTTGGCATCAAAATAAAGCCAAACATCTATACACAAATAGTTTAACAATAGTAGACCTGACAACCTGCAAAGTATTCACAGGGTTAATTGGACAACCACATAACAAAAGAGTTATCTTCTATATTTAAAATTAGCAAACATGACCTATTTTCATATGTTTGTCACTAAATTTCACAGCTGCTAAGCTAGTTAGTGACACACAACAAGGAAAAGGTCACAGCCTTACATGCTTTGAATCAGTCGAGTTTAAATTATATATTGACCAATGTTGAGGACAGGATCTCTAGAAAGTGGCTTTCCTACTGAATATACAACTTTTCTATTTATGTTTTAGAAATCTCTGAAATTCTTCTGCATATTATGTAACTAATTATATTACTTACAGGAATATGTACTAATATTTCTAGTTTTCCTATCAAGAAACTAAATTGATTTTAATAAAATACAAATATTTAAGTGTTTAAATAACCAGCTCAATATAGAACAAACAATAACCAATGCAAAACAATAACAAAATTAAGCAAACAGAACCTATGCTAAAAAAAAAGATAGGAACCATGTTTATTATACCTGATTTTTTATATATGTATACACACACACAGACACATATATACATATATATGTGTATATATATAAATGTCCACTTTCTGAAGTGAAAAACAAAAAATATATAAATTTTAAGAGAACACACAGATAGTTAGCAGCTTAGCTGTCAGAGATCACAAGGTAATATGCTTAGTGCTAAAACCAAAGTAATATGCTTAATTCTAAAACCATTCTTTCCCTATATTATTCTGCTTTTTAATGAACTCATACAAAAGACAAATAATAAAGTGACAAAAGGCAAAATAAGAAATTACAATGAAAGCATTCCTTCAGGATTTTGTGCAAACTAAAAATGTCATCTATCAATACAGATAATGAAAGCTTTTAAAGAAATGTTTATAAAACCATAATTTATTCACTTCTATTTCCTTAAACTTTCATATTAACATTAAAATTGAAGTTAGCATACAGAATGCTAATCACAGTTTTCTAAGTAAAATATGCAGTATCTTGGATCTTGAGTGAATAGAGTATTAGGATGATAACAGTACTTTTAATTTAGAACAAAAAAATTAAAAGTGACATTTTAAAAGTGCCCTATAAATTGCATAGGTAGGTTTTCATAACTGTAACTTGTGATATTGTTTAATCAAATTATATAGGTTTTAAGTGTACATTTCTATGATACATCATCACATCACATTGTGTGCCCACCACCTAAAGTCAATCTTCCATAACTTTCTTTAACTATCTCACATCTTATGTAAGGATTCAGTGGAATTGTAAAGTGCTATACAAAGTTAAGTTAGTTTGACTAAATGATATGCTATTTATTTATTTGACAAATATTTCTAGAGAACTTAATTTTTACATTTTAATTGTTGTTCAAGTACAGTTTTCTGTCCTTTACCTCCATCCCAGCCAACCTCCCCAGCCCTCCCTCTTCCCTCCTGTCTCCACCCCCACTTCTTGTTATTGACCATGTGTCCTTTATACTAGTTCTGGCAAACCCTTCTCCTCTTCCCCTAAAATTCCCTCCCCTCTCCCCTCTGGTCACTGTCAGCCTGTTAGAAAACTTATTTTAAGCAAGGCAGTGCTTGGGGAATCTAAGGATATAGTGGGAAAAAATATATAACATCTCTGTCTTCACCAAAGTCCCACTGTTGTGGCATTATTTTAGACAGTGATTTTCTCAATATTCCATATTTTCCATGCAAGATTTTTTTTCATTCTATGAGATAATAAATCTAGAGTTCAACAGAAACTATTTAAAAATTATTTTGAAAGCTTGATTATTCAATTATATATATATATATAATTTTAAGTTAAACCATCCAAATGTATATATTCAGTTACATATATGGAGAGATACATCAATTATATATAGATATAGATACATAGCTATATATAGATATAAAATGACTTGATTTGTCCTCTAGCACACACTACAATTATAGGCAAAAATTAAAAAAGATTTTTTTCTATTTGTTACTTACAATGAAAGAAATAAATATTTTTTAATCAACATTTACTGATAATGATTTTGAAATTAGGATTGTATGGGTTGGGATTACTAAAAATGTCATGTCTCACTAATATTATCATTAGTGATATAAATGAGATTTATTTAAAAAAATAATGTAAGATTTATTTTATGGACTGAATTATATCATCCCAAAATTTATATGTTTAAGCCATGAGCCCCTTTGGAGCTAAACTATTAATTAAGGTCATTACCTTATAGAAGTGGGACTCGAATCTGAGGCTCGTTTGCTTATTAGAAGAGAAACAGACATCAGAGCTCTCTCATTCTCCTTTCCCCCCCATATATACCAAAGAAAAGGTGACTGTCCTATTTTAGATGTGAAATAGGAATAAATTCAATCCATCTTGTAAGACATTGACTCTAATTTTAAGAATAATGATAATACATCAGTAATTTAGAGTTCACTGTATTACCCAGAGAAATGTACGATTTCATAATCAAAGAAACAAAGGCCTGCTTTACCCAAAAAACTGAAGGTTCTGGTGTTTCGTGATGTCATAGCCATTATATATTTATATGCATATATTTATTTATTGTATATATTAAATATGTAAAGAAAGCCAACAAAAGTTAAATGACAACATGAATCCAGAAGTAGGCACTTAAAAAATGACTGACCAAAAGAATTATGAATATCTCATACTTACATACCTTAATATAATAGGCAAAAGTTATTTTATATGCATTTTCTCAATTACCTCTCTAAACCCACACAAAGTCACAAAAATATTGACAGAAATAATCTATTAAGTACTACTAGAGTTTCCTACATATCTTCCTGCCAAGAAAATTGCAATTGCAATTTTATCAAGGTTTATGTGATTGTGTGGTGATTGCTTGTCTCCTGACTTAAGACTATAAGATTCAGTTTCTGTTTTCTCTTTTCATTACATACAATTGTTTCAACTTTAAAAAATTAAATTAAATGCAAAATATCCTAAATTCTTCACATTTCTTTCTTCCTTGATCCTGAAAAGTTTTGTTTTTACAAACCAACTGAAAAGATTCATTCATTTTCTTTCTTTAAAAAAGTAGGCCAAAGGGGAGAGAGGAGGGGGTAATGGGGGAAAAGGGTGAAGGGTTACAGGAACAACTATAAAGGACACATGGACAATAACAAGGGGGGAGGAAATAGGGGAAGGAGGTGAAGAGGGCTGAAGTGGTGGGGAAGGATTGGGGGAAAAGGCAGAAAACTGTACTTGAACAACAATTAAAAAATTAAAATATATATATATGATTAAAAAATAAAAAATAGGATCAAATTTTAGTCACTCTATTTCATAAAAATTAAAATTAAATACTATGTTGATGTAAAGACTAACAATTGTCTTTCAACTGACTAGAAATCAATTATTTGTACTGATTGAGAAATTCTTTTGGGCACTGAGTTCTTCTGAACATTCTAGAAGTAAAATACTTTATCAACATTCCTTTTTTAAAAAATTTTAAGCCTGGTTTATTATGATTCATACTTTTTTAATGATTTTTTATTTTTTTTAACAAATAGGGGTTTTTTTAGATTTTATTTATTTATTTTTAGAGAGGGAAGGGAGGAAGAAAGAGAGAGAAAGAGAAACATCAATGTGCGGTTGCTGGGGGCCATGGCCTGCAACCCAGGCATGTGCCCTGACTGGGAATCGAACCTGTGATGCTTTGGTTTCCAGCCTGTGCTCAATCCACTGAGCTACACCAGCCAGGGTTATGATTCATACTTTTTAAGAAATAATATCTGTTAAAGATGTCTCCAGTCACAGATAGAGATATCCTTCATTTCTTTGTACAACCATGTCATAATTTATTATGTGGATGTACTATTTTTATTCATTTTTACTTTAATTATTTTTATCTTGAGGTTATTTGTTTATTGATTTATTTATTTTAAATTGTTGTTCAAGTACAGTTTTCTGTCTTTTACTCCCATCCCAGCCCACACCCCCAGCCCTTCCCACCTCCCTCCCATTTCCACCCCCCCTTAGTTTTTGTCCATTTATCTTTTATACTTGTTTCTGTAAACCCTTCCCCTTTTCCCCTGAAATTCCTTCCCCTCTCCCTCCTGGTTATTTTCTACTTTAATCTTATATTGACACTATTACAGATGGCCTCATTTCTCCCTCAAGTGCACACCTACACACAGCCTCCACCCCCTTCCCTCAGGCCATCACCACTCTGTTGTCTGTATTAATGTGTTATACATATAAGATCTTTGACTAGTCCCTTCACATCCTTTCATCCAGTCCCCCATCCTTGCTCTCCTCTGACAGCTGTTGGTCTGTTTCATGTATCCATGACTCTTCCTATATTGTTCACCAGTTTCTTTTATTCATTTGATTCTGCGTGTAAGTGAGATCATATGGTATTTGTCTTTCTCTGACTGGCTATTTCACTTAGCATAATAATCTCTAGGTCCATCCATGCTGTTGCAAAAGGTAAGAGCTCCTTCTCCTTAATGGCTGTGTTGTATTCCATTGTGTAAATGTACCACATTTTTTATCCACTTATCCACTGATGAGTACTCTGTTTCCAGACCTTGACTATTGTAAATAACATTACATATATTCTTTCAAATGAGTGTTTTGGGAATGTTAGGATATATTACCAGAAGTGGGGTTGTTGGGTTAAAAGAGGCAGTTTTACTATTTTATTTTATTTTTGTTTATTTTATTTTATTTATTTTAGAGGAAAATCCATGCTGTTTTCCACAGTGACTGCACCAACTACACCCCCACCAACAGTGCACTATTGTTCTTTTCTCCACATCCTTGCCAGAACTTGTTTTTTTTTTTTTTTAGTTGATGGTGCCTATCTTGGCAAGTATGAGGTGATAAGATATTGTGGTATTAATTTGCATCTCTCTGATGATTAATGATGTACCCAAAGCAATCTGTAGATTCAATGCAATTCCAATCAAAATACCAAGTGTGTATTACACAGTTCTAGAACAAATGTTCCAAAAATGTATATGGAACCAAAAATAAAACCCTGAATAGCCTTGACAATCTTGAGAAAGCAGAACAAAGTTGGAGGTATCATAATACCTGATATCAAAATATACTATGAGTCCATCTTAATCAGAACAGCATGGTACTGGCATAAGAATAGACATATAAATCAATGGAACAGATCAGAGAGCCCAGAAATAAACCCACACATTTATGGCCAATTGGTATTTGACAAAGGAGTCAAGAGCATACAATGGATCGCAGAGAGTCTCTTCAATAAATATTGTTGGAGAAATTGACAGGTATGTGCAAAAAAAAACATAAATTTAAATCACCTTCTCACACTGTATACAAGAATAAACTCAAAATGAATAAAGGACTTAAATGTAAGTTATGAAACCATAAAAATCCTAGAGGAAAACAGGCAGTGAAAACTCAGACATCTCACATAGCAATGTTTTTGCTGATAAATCTCCTAGGGCAAGAGAAACAAAAATAAATAAATAAATAAACAAATGGGGCTACATCAAATTAAAAAGCTTCTGCATGGGATAAGAAGTCATCAACAACATGGAAAGGGAACACACTGTATGGGAGAAAATATTTTCCAATGATACATATGATAAGGGGTTAATCTCCAAAATATATAAAGAACTTTCACAAATGGACAACATGAAGACAAACAATCCATAAAAAAATGGGCAAAAAACCTAAATAGATATTTCTCCAAAGAGGACATATGGATAACCCATATACATATCAGCCTTCCTTCTAGTATAGAAGGAGATTATCCAGTGCCTTGAAATATTCCTTGAAATGATCCTATAGCTTATCAAATTTGAGGACAATCTGGAGATCTGATGACAGTCAACAAATAAACTTAAGATATTGATCTCTATTTCCACTTCTACCTCCTTTCTCACACTCATGTACAAGATTACTGGTAGTGCCTAATAATCTAAGTAAGATATTCATTGCAAATAAGAGATGCTATAGTCCACCTATTAGGACATTAGGAAGAGAGGTATGCTACAGCAATACTTCCTACCAATACAAAAACAGAAGACCTGTCAGCATAGAAGTTAAAATAAGAGGTTGCAAGAGTAAATTTCTGTGACTAAATTATAAAATATTCTTTCATAACCAGCAGGCACAGCACATGTAAACCAAAGTATTTATTCCCCTGTTCATTATTCTTGGAAACATATCTTAAGTGTGCATTGCTAATTGGATTCAGCACAAGGGATACAAAACTGGTCCCCAGAAAAGATGCAATGCACAGCTTTGTGGAGTTCATGTTCTAACCAGGAAGAAAAGAACAATGAATTGTATACTTCCAAATATCAGTGAAATTGAAATGATGACAACATTTATGACAAAGGCAACAGCATGAGCAAACATTTTATTGAATTAATGAGTGAATTTATTAATTTAATAATTGAGTAAAAGAGATGAGAGAAGGATAGCCTAGCTGCAGCAGAAAGTGACCCTGAAATAAGCTACAACAGGGAGTAGATTTTCTCACACAGGACCTTGCTAATTTTAACCACAGAAAAAATTTCAGTATTTGTTCCCATACCCTTCAAGTGTAAGTGCATAGTGTAAGAGATGGGTAAGTTTAAAACTTTGGTTTTGAAAAGATGATTCATTCAGCACTGTGAAGAAAAGGAAATGATTTTAGGGAAACTTGGATAGACATGGGAAAACAGCTATTAAATACTTAGAATTAGATATACCTGGGCATTCTACTTAATATTTTATATAATTTAGAAGAATGGATGTTTATTAACTGGTAAAATAATTCTTAAGACTCTTTTTCTTTCCATGGAAGGTAGCACTAGCTGCCAGAAATAACTTTATAAATACAATGGGTAAATTATACAGCTATTTCATATACCATTTATCATTCAAATATGAGAAAAATAAGCTATTAAATGTACGCTGCTGTTTGCTGAAAAAAAATGAATGTAGTATATTGATTCCAAGATAATGAACAATGATATTCTCATGCTGTGACACTGAAATAGCTATTCTTTATTTTTGTGCATTTTCTCTGTTACTAAATAACTACTAAATTGAATGAGAAATATAACAGTATTATAGGAAGTAAAATATATGAAACATTTTATTTTTACTCTCCTTTTTATTATTTTTTATTGTAGTTCAACTACAGTTGTACGTATTTTCCCCTACCACTCTCTCCCTCCCCACCCACCCTCACTTCCCACTCTCAATCGTATGTCTTATTGTTCTTTGTCCATGGGTCCTTTATACATGTTCCTTGATGACATTTCCCCTTATTGCCCCCACTTCCCTCTCCTCCTTCCTCTCTGGCTACTATCACTTTATTCTTTATTACAGTGTCTCTGGTAATATTTTGCTTGCTTGTTTGTTTTGTTGATTAGGTTCCACTTATAGGTGAAATCATATGGAATTTGTCTTTCAACATCTGGCTTATTTCACTTAGCATAATGCTCTCCAGTTCCATCCATGCTGTTGCAAATGGTAAGAGTTCCTTCTTTCTTTCTGCTGCATAGTATTTAATTGTGTAAATGTACCACAAGTTTTTGATCTATTCATTTACTGATGGGCACTTAGGTTGCTTCCACCACTTGGCTATTGTAAATTTTGCTACTATGAACATTGGGGTACATGGGTTATTTTGAATTGGTGTTTCAGGATTGTTAGGATATAATCCCAGCAGTGGAATTTCCATGTCAAAAGGAAGCTCCACTTTTAGTTTTTTGAGAAAATTCCATACTGTTCTCCACAGTGACTGTACCAGTCTGCATTCCTACCAACAGTGCACTAGGATTCCCATTTCTCCACAACCTTGCCAGCACTTTTAATAGTTATGAACTGAATGTCTGTGACCCCCTAAAATTATTATGTTTGAATTCTAATCCCCAATGTGATGATACTGGGAAATTGAGCCTTTGGAAGGTGATCAGTTTATAAAGTCAGAGCCTTCCTGATTAAATTTAGTACCTTTGTATGAAGAGACAGAAAAGTTATCTCCCGCTTCCTCTACCAGGTATAGATAAAATGAAATGGCCATCCACAGAGCAGGAAGAGGGCATCTGCAGACACTGGATCTGCTGTTGTCTTGATCTTGGCTTTTCCAAACTGTAGAACTGTAAGACAAGTGTTACCTAAACCAGCCAATCTATGGTATATTTTTTATCATAGCCTAAGTTGACTGAGACAACATATACATATGAGCAATCAATATTTAGAAAGTGCATGTATGTAAATTAAATAATTTAAAGAACCAATTTCTAATGAGGACAAATCTAATTCCATGTAGTAATATGTAGATGTTATCAAAATGATAAGTATTGTAGGTTAGATAAGTCATGCAAATAACATTTCCAGAATATAAAGTATCAAATATAAAACTCATTAAGATAGCTTATTTTTATGTTTTAGTTGACATAGTACATGGTATTCAATAAACAGTAACAGAGGTGATGATATGACATATGGTTTTACTATAATAAAAACTAAGGGTGTTATTCTACAAAGAAAAGACAATTATAATTTAATTTTATATTACCAAGACATAATATAGCATTAAAAAATGCTTAGACTACTTTAGGTACTCTAAATTCCCTCCTCTTCTCTGGTGACTTACATTATATTACAAAATAACTGAGTGTATTAATACTTCAGGCAAAGAACCAGAGTGTGACTTAAATACTATTTTTTTCAGCCATCTCAGGTTATTTAGTCAAACCCCTCCACATGCGACACAACTTTGCTCCTTTGCTTGCTTTGTCTACACCACTATAATGTCCCCTTTACAGGCCTTTAAGTTCTTACCTGCTATATGGCAATCAAATGTTACATGTTATGCAGAACAAAATGAATGAAACATTATTCTTGCATTCTAAAATTTCAGAAAAGCAGCAGGTGAAGGCTGGAAAGCAAATAGCTAACTTAGTTCAATGTAGTGAATACTATACAATTTTGTATGAAGTTCTGTGAAAACAGATGGGGGAGTAACAGGTTTTGTACAAATGCAGTGTATAATTATGAATGGCTTCTAATGAGAGACATACAAAAAGTTGGTCCTTGATATTTAATAAGTATTTTTTATTCTTTTATTTCAGGAAATAGCAAGAACAAGGCAAACATGCCAGAGACCTAAACATGTTGGCACAATGGTAACAATCACTGCACTTGGTCAGGGGTTGCATTTTCCACACAATACACTGTGTTTTCCTGTACCTCAAGTCCTCTGCATACATTTTTTTTCTGAAATACAACTTATCCTTTAAAAAATCAGTTTCAAATCCAAGATCAAAATGGCTGGAAATATGTGTTGGCCTGATGTCTCTTTGAAGATAAATCTTTTTGATTGCAATCCATTGCCCTTTCCACCTCTGGGTTTCTGAGAGGTTCTCTGGGTTACTTATTCGAGCCTTGTTCAAACCTGCTGAGCTTGCTCTCTTTCTTAGCTCACTAATTAGTGAATAAACCTTTTAACAATAATTTTTTTTCTGATGACTTTAGAAATACTAGCTATAATGCTATTCAGAGAGAAGTTCTAAACAAACACCTGCCTCATTTAACAAAATTCAGTCATTTTTCTTTTTTTATAAGCAGTAAGCTCACCTTAGAATTATGACCCTCAATTCAAACTTCAGGCCTACTAAATGATGTGCTTTTCAAAAGGATCCACTCTCCCTCATGCCCAACATCTTGGCATATGTTTCTGCCCTGGCTTTCAATCCTTGCTTCCAAAAATCTAATGTATACTTAGGAGTTTGCAAAAAATAAGTTTAGGCATGGTTTCTTTCTGCTAACTTCCTCTGTCTCCTAATACCTATCCAGTATCATTCTTTAATGTTGATATGTAACTATGTTAACAACATACTCTGTCAAGGAGCTTAAGGTCACATATTGTCATTACTTCCTTACTTTCTTGCCTCTCTTGAGCTAGGGGAAGAAACTGGAGGTTATTCACTGTTAGTTTGCAGTGATACTTAAAACCTTGACATAAAAAAATAAATAAGTTATAATTTCAAGAAAGACCTTAAATACATGGGTATGATATGAACATCTGTTTTGCAAGCTATTTCAGACACAGGGAACAACAACATATAGATATAAATGTAGGAAAATCTGATGTAAAACACATGAAAGTAGTCATACTATGCTGGAATATAGGCTTTATGAAAGAAAATATGAAATGAGCGAAAAATTTATGAATGACTGTTTTGCTAAAGTTGTTAATGAGTAAATACAGGCAGAAATTCAGTCTGTAATTAGAACAGGGGATTCTAGAAATTTGTGTGATTAAAATAAATGTCTCAGTTAATAAGCAAAAAGAAGATAAATTTATGAATAGGGTATTGATGTGTTTTTTAAATGCTAGAGTGGGTAGAAATATGGTCATGGAGGTTAATAGGAGCTTATTAATTAATAGAGAAAAATAACAGAACCTTAACTGATAACATAGGACTGGGAAATCATAAAACACAGAAATACTGGGGATTGTAAAGGAGGACTTGCCATCATTTAGCAAGTGTTATTACGAACACTGATCCACAAATTCATTCAATACTATAATTGTTCAAGATACAGAACTACTTTGCTATAAAAATTTTTATGTAAACATGGATTCTGTCCTTAAGGAGATTATGTTGAAGTAAGGGTGAGAAAAGAACTCTGAAGAAGAAGGAATTAGAGCAAGAACTTGACAGAAAGAATTTCAATAGATCACATGGCTCATTCAGGGAAAGGGAAAATGCTGTAACCACCACTGAAGCTAGAAAGGTGAGAAATGTGTTTAGAAGAAAGGTCTCCAGTTTGACTAGAGAATATGTCATGAACAGATAAATAAAACAAGATGAGAGTTTAAAAAAATTAGGGTTATAAAAGAGAGAGATTTGTATATCCAGCTAAAAAGTTTAGGTTTGATACTAGAGTGAGTGTCTCTTGTTTCAGGTCATCTTGCATCTCTTAACTGCTTTCATTTACTTTTGTTTTGGTTTATTTATTTTTTATAAAAACATCCAGAAATACCTCTTGGAAATATCCATTTTCACTAAGGGCCATCCTAACCCTTCCTCCCAGGAGGCTGAGTCTCAGCCACTGAGACAAGGAGAGGCGATGGGAGGAGCTGGCACACACCAGTTTCTGTATCATGGAGAGTTTTCCCTTTTATTCCTGCAAATTTCCCTGCATACTACACTTTGCAAGAGCTGGTTGTTTAACTGTTTCCTTCTGACCTATGAATGACACGAACTATTCTAATAAATTCCTTTTGTTTCTCTTAAGTAGGTTAGAGTTGATTTCTGTTGCTTAAAACCGAAGTACCTTTATTCAGAAACCAACATTAACTGAACATTCACATGGATGGTGAGAGTCAAAATAAAACAGTACTTCATTTCACATGTATAGTTTTCCAAGAAGGAATGAAAAATCAAAATATCTGTCCAATGAAAGAGATATTACAGTACAGATATTGATCTAAGACATCATTTATATAAAATGTTGTACTACCTGTTAAAGGAAATCATAAATTAATGTGCAAAATAGTGGTGAGATAGAAAGAGTTCTTAAAAAAACATTTTTCCCATGCATTTATATCCGATCCCAAAATTAACTATTTATATTGATAAAACAAGAATTGGACTATTCTTGAGGAGCTTGAAGAAAATTTTAAGTCCGTGAAAATGGGTGGCTGTCAAGAAATGAATACATTTCAGACAATTTTTGTGTAAAAGACTGAAAGTTAAGAATAAAGTAAAAGTAAGATAGGCTCAGGATAAAAACAATTTAAAGTAAGAAATTAATTTTCATAATTTAAAATGTCACCTGATTTACTTGTTAGGTAGTCAAACCTCTTTCCAGCATTAAACAATAGCAAATTTTGCTGCTGATAACAGGTAAAAAGTGCTTAGGACTAAGTGACAGTGTTTGCCCTGGACAATGTGTAGACTGTCTCACTTAAGCCTCACAAGACTTGTGAGACAGTCTTTCATCAGGGCCCTTTCATCACAAAGGAATAGAAAACCCAACCCACATTTGCTTAAGTAAGTAGGATATTTACTGACTCACATAAATAGAGTTTTCTGGAAGAGGGTTGTCTTAAAGGGAAGCTTAATGGACTTGATGCTATAAACAGGATTTATAGCATGAGCTTCTAACTTTGAGTCCTTTCTCTTCCATGGGTTGCCAGTTACTAATCCCTCATGGTCATCGTGTGGCTCCCAAGTCCAACTGAACACTCTACCAATGTGCAATCCAAAGGAATGAGTAACTTCTTATCCTTCAACATATTCAAGTCTTGGCTTGATTCTCATTGTCTAAATTGAGTGATACTCATTCCTGACAGTATCAGGATGATATGTGTTGATTGACATGCACTAGTTGTAAGAAAAAATTGTATGGGTAGTAATAAGAAAGATTATAATCATAATAATAGCAGTGAACACTCATAGTAGTTACTGCCAGAATTTTTAAAATGTGGAATAAATTAATTTACAGATATTCAAAATAGCCAGAATCCATAATACACTATTACTGTCCACATTATATTGGTAAGAAAATTGAAACACAAAAAATATTCACATAAATCTCAAATGGAAGAAATGGGGTTTGATCAGAAGTCTGGCTCTAAGGACGACAAGGTAATCATTAAATTGTACACTTATTCTTTGAGCTGATAATAAGGACATATCACATGTGCAGAAAGTATTTCTAACAGGAAATGTGAAGTGCTATTTCCCAAAAGATAAGGACACTAAGGCACAAAGAAATTCAATAGCTACCTGAGGTAATTAACCAGTGAATGATTGAGATAGAATTCAGACTAGGTTGATCTAATGGCAGAGCTAGAATATGTGAATTCATGTCATGACTGTTACTGGACATATTTGTAGACAGATAAGGTAGCCAGAATTGCATTGGGAGTGTTTTATTTTGTGAATTTTCATTTCCCCCACTAGTCAGGTTCCCTGATAGTCTAAGACTGTCCTCAGTCTCTCAACCCAGGCAGAAAAGGCAGGGCCTGTGCTGCCTGGAACACAACAGCTGTTGAATAGACTTAAGTTTAAATGGGTAGTTTTATTTTGGTTTTGCTTCCTTTTAAATGTATATTAAGGCAATAACCTTGAAATACACAATTTTGAAAAAAGATATAGAGTTTTATGTTCCATTAGCTTCCACATTTCAAGAACCAATCCTCATTGACTAAATTATAGATTTTGTCTTGCAATTTTGAAGGGATAGTTCTGGAACCATTGATTCTGACTCGCAGGAGGAAAGAAGTTTGTATGATGTGGGAAAACCTATGCTAAAGGAAAAGGCGTAATGGTAAGCCCGATTTTGTCAATACAAAGGCCTTACTATAGACTAAGTAAATTCAATTTCTGGTGATGGGGCCTGGGCACCTACAGTTTTCAGTTACCTAGCGTTCTTTTAATCTTTTAATGTTCAGAAACATTGCTCAAAAAAGAAATAAAAAGATACTGCATAACCAATTGCCACAGCATGTATGCAGTAGCATCACTGGGCTGTTAGCAATTTGCCAGGATGATGAATCTGAGGAAGCTCTTCTAACTTTTTATTTTGTGGAACTGATAATGAAGATTCTCTGTGTTCTAGTTAGGGGACTCGTAGGCACTGAAAGGGATAAAGAATAAGGCAAGAATTGGGGTTAGGGCCAAGAAACTCCTTTTTGGGAAGGGGGGTTTATAAGTGGGAAAAATGACCAGGATCATCGACATTAGCAACAGATCCTGGAAAACCTCTCTAAAACCCCAGACAGGTCAAATTCCCTCCCAAATTCACCAGTCCAGGCCTCAGAGCAGAGAGGCAACTTCACAATAAATGTCCAGAACATTTACTGCCTCTAAGAGTCAACACAATCTTGAAACTAACGGAGATTTTTTTTATTCTCCCTCTAATTTTCATAGTTTTTTTTTTCTTTTCCTCTCATTTAAGCAGTTAACAATTACTATGCTTCTTTGCCTGTGGATAGGTTTGTGACAGGAAAGAAACCATAGCTGCCAACAAAACATCCATTTCTCAGCTATTTTTTTCCAGAAATCTAAACCCATCGAGGGAATTTTACCAAGTGCCTCTAAGGAAACAATAAAGAGAAACACCTTTGAAAGAAACATCAAGAGGGAGAGAATTTATCTAATATATGGAGGGGAGTCCAGTCTCCTGGCTGAGAAGGAGAGTGGACCATATGAACCCAGAAGCAAGGGAGAGTGAGAGAGGAATGAGACACTTGCACAGAAATATGAGTGAATACACTCAGTCTTTGCCACTTAATGAGCTGCTATCATGGATTTCATGAGGAAAGAGTAAATCTCCTAGTACACCCACATAAACATACTCTTGTTGTATCCACATAAACACATATTACCCCTAAAATATCTACATCCAAATTCAAGTCAGTGTCAGAATACTAACCTCCCAATTGTAAAATATCTTGAGCAAATATATGGATGCAAAGTAGTAGGCATTTGTGCATTTTAGAATAATGAATGAAATAAACACTTTCTTCCTCCTACAATTTAATAGCCCATAAAATCTAATTAATAAACATATTTTAAACATTCCATTTTTCCAATCTGAAATCATTTCAGTTCTTAGAATGTCCTGCCATTTATCTGATAAATGGACAAATATTAACATGTCCCATATTCATCTTGAAATTTTGAACTGACGAATTTAATTGTCTAGGGAATTTTGGAGTTGATTAACACTTGTTTTAAAGACAATTATGCAGGGGTCCATTTTTTAGTTTATCTTAGTCAATGGTATATAAAGAGGCTAATGCTATTCAGAGGATAGTCTCATTACTCAACAAGAAAGTGATTTATTGAGTAATTAAAGCAAACTAAATCTTCACCAACTCAGTGCAAATTATAAGTGAATTTTAACTTGGTATGAATGTTGTACTCTTTTCAAATATAAAATACTACTTGTATTGTTCCTATTAGTACTTTTAATACAGTGTGGTTTTGGTAACACTTTCTTTTTCTTTTTAATTAAATTTTTGGGCTGACATTGATTAACAATCCTATATAAGAAATTTCAGTTGTACAATTCTATAATACACCATCTGTATGTTGCACTATGTGACCACCACCCAAAGACTAGTCCCCTTCTGTCATAATATATTTGATGCCCTTTACCCTCTTCATCCTCCTCCCACCCCTCTTCCCACTAGTAACCACCATACTGTTGTCTGTGCCTATCAGCGTTTTTGTTACATTTGTTTTTTTTTGTTGTTTTCTGTTTTCTATTCCACATATGGGTGAAATCTTGTGTTTCTGGTCCTTCACCATTCGACTTATTTTGCATGCCATGATATTTTCAAGATTCATCCATGTTGTTGCAAATGGCAATGCTTTCCAATTAGTTTAAATTTAATATCTTTTTTCTAAGAAAAGTTAACAGATACTAAAAGGGTGCATTTTTACTGATATTAGGCATAGTGACAGAAGAAAGCTTGAATGATTATAAAACTATGAATAAAACAATAATTTAAAATCACATACAAACTCATTGACTTTCTGTTAATCATTTCTGAGTACATTTTTATGTACCTGGCAATGTAGATATGTAATAGTAATGTAATAGTAAATTTGTTTCGATTTGATAAAAAATTCTTTCATAGTTTTTCATTCATTCATTTTACATATTTATTAAATTGTGAGCAGTGTAAGTTATCAACAATCCCCCTTCACCTGCTGTGATTGGCAGCTTTTAGGTGGTATGATTTTTTGAAATAGATTAAGTTAAATTGAAAAATGAATACATCCAAGAATTTAAGAGAGTAGGAGAGGCACACATGTTGGGGTTTAAATATCCATACACTGTATAGAAAACACCCTAAAATTCAAACACATGTTAAAAATGCATATATATTTACACATGTAAATAACTATAATGGTTATGCCATTATGGTGGCATGATAAAGTAAATATACTTGCAATAGTAATAAATTAACATTTATTTGGAAAGAGTAATAATAGAATTTTGTTCAAACAGAGTATATACAGATATCAAGACATTTAAGTCTTTAGGTGGAGTATGATAATCTGAATGTTGTTTTTGATTTTTTACATAAAAATGACACTTTTTAATATGATTTAAAATCTTATATAAATAAATAAGGGATTATTTTACATATTCATTTATATCATCAGCAATTTTTTTAAATTAAATTTTGTTCTCCCATTCTGTGGGCTGTCTTTTTATTTTGATGAATTTTTCCATTGTTATGCAAAAGCTTTTTAATTTTATGTATTCCCACTTGTTTATTTTTCCTTTTCTTTTCCTTTCCTGGGGAGATAAATCCAACAAAATATTGCTATGAGAAATGTCTACAATTTTGTTGCCTATGCCTTTTTCTAGGATTTTTATGTTTTGGGGTATATTTAAGTTTTTGATCCATTCTAAATTTATTCTTGTGTGGGGTAAGAAGTTGGTCTAGTTTCATTTTTCTGCATGTATCAGTCCAATTTTCCTAACACCATTTATTGAATAAACTATCTTTAGCCCATTGTATGTGTTTGCTTCCTCTGTCAAATATTAATTGACTATAAAGGTGCGGGTTTATTTCTGGGCTCAGTGTTCTGTTCCATTGATCTATGTGACTGTTTTTTACACTAGTACTATGCTTTTTTGATTACTATGGCCTTACAGTATAGCTTGATATTAGGTCAGGTGATTCCTGCAACTTTGTTGTTCTTTCTTAGGATCGCTGTTGCTATGTGGGGCCTCTCCATATTTCTTAACATTACAGAAAAGGAAAGGAATCTCTGTGGGGTCTCATTTATTATAACAACACTAATTCTACTCTCATGACCTAAGATCCTCTCAAAGGCTCCACCTTCTAATGCCATTACATTGGGCATTAGGATTTCATATATGAATTTTGAGAAGATATAAATGTTCAGATCATAAAAATACCTTCTTCCTAATAATCACATATTGGTTGCTTCCTATGGCTGTTAGAACAACTGAGTGGATTCTTCCATAACATTTAATGCCATCACAAGCAGCATTTCCTTGAAGCTTATCCTACCAACATATTATAATCAAACACAAAAGTACTTATACTAATCATAATTCACATATTACAATTAACCTTTTTAACTTCTCCCCCCATAATTACCATTGTATCCCATCTCTTCCTTATTTTGTGGGTTTTTTTTTTCTGCCAGCAATGGCCTTACCATCTTCCTTGGTAAGCATAATTCTTACTTAGTGCTCTAGGTTAATATATGATTGGGTATCATTGCCTGAGGAAGGAACCCATGCCCTAACCCTTCTCCCACCCCCACACACAGAAACTGAAGAAATCTAGATATACCCCAAGCTTAACATTAATGTGAGCCTTTCTTTTCTTTATTCACTTCTAAATTTTGTAGCACAGTTTTATATGTGAATCATTCCTGGTGTACACTGATCTCCCTTGGGAATAGTGATTTAATATCATTTACCTTTTCTCCACATAGCACTTTATAGATGCTCAATACATACAGAGCTCCTGGATCTAAGCAATATGTATAGAAAGACAGGAAAACTTTCTTTTCTTAGACAAACCAGAGAAAAGTGAAATATACCATTGCAATAAAGACTGAGTGGGGTGAGCTTAAAAAACAGACTATTCATTGGCATTTTAAAAATGTATTCATTATGTCTACTTCAACTGTCTTTATGTTTTCACTTGGTTATCATGAATGCAGGCTTGAAGAAATAGCAAGGTGAATGAAATAGAGTATTTTGTAAAAATCAAGTTATTTTATCAACTTAAATATATGAATGTCTTATTTTTTTAATGTATATGAACCAAGTGATTTAACTGTTGCCACAGCTTGAAAACAAGTTTCACTTAGGAGTTGCACAAACTACTAAACCACAGTCACTTTTGTTAGAGAGAATTTGGGCAGAAGACTTTGCTTACCAATAACAGTACCAAGAATAGTTAATTAACAACATCTGAAGTATATTTAAAAAAGATTAGAATATGAGATAAGTAGGGACTGAAGTATTTGGTTTGGTTCTTAGACATAGCCTAGATATTTGGGATGATTATCTATAACACCTGATATCTCCTTATCTTCTTTTGTCCTCACGAGGACAACCATCATGACTCTTGCTTTTTAGTATATTTTTATACTGCATATAATAATAATTAATCTAATCTGCATATAATAATAATTATATAATTAGAACATATATAATGTTCTAATTATATGGTGATTTCTGCTTGTTCTAATCCGCATATAATTATTGCATTGTGTAAGTTATCTGAATTTAAATTTAAATACAACAGTAGCAATAATTTGGGGAATGTCTGATATATTGTATGATAGAATGATTTTTAAAAATTGCTTTGTTGAGTCTCCATGATACAATTTAAAGCAAAAGGGAGTGTGCTGGTATTTGAATTTTAATACAGTAATTTTGGTAAGATCCTGAACACATGCATCCACATTATGGGAAAACACAAAAAGCCAGAGGTACAAAATATGATACATGCGTCACTCTTATGTAGCTTTGTTTGGTTCTCTCATCTGAACTACTCTTCTTGAAATTATAAAAGCTATGTCTGCACCACAAATAATGGTTGAAAAGAATATTGAGAGAATGATAGCCTAGAGAATGGTTTTGAGGTGACAATCATTTTTAACTAAAACCCCTGCAATATCTATATAGGAAATGCACTTCAAGGAATATTCTTTTTAAGATTGAGGTTTTAAAGTACTATTTAAATCTAAATAATTTTTATTATTGTTGTTTAAAGCAGTTTTCAAAATGAGAACCTGGAGAAATAAGAATGTCCCCATCTGTATATTTCCTGGTTTACTTATTGAATTTTATTATACTTCATTTACATTTGGTTTATGCTTTAATATTACATTGTAAGTAAATATGTCCCATAAGGGTTCAATTTCAGAGTTTCTTTTTTCTCTTAGATTACTGTACTTAAATTAGCAGCATGATGCTTTTCACTTTAGATCACTGCATATTGGGAAGAGTCAATAAAGCAATATTTTAAAAAGATTGCATCAAATATAATAGACATTTCCCAAACTGCTGCTAATGTTGTATTCAAAGTTTGATTCAGGTCCCTTCATGATGTAGTCATCACATGCAGGTCATTCCTGTTCTTTCTGTGGCCTACAGAGAGGGAGAACTCAGTAAATACGAGAACAGAAGGAGAAAATGAACCATTTGCTTACTCAGTGAACACTCACTACACATGTGTGATAATATCTTTCCCTGTTTCCCACTCAGCAAGTGTTCCTTAGTTTTACTTAAGCTTGTGTGTCATATAGTACATGACCGACTTCACTACAATTTTTGTCTTCTCAGGCCAAGGGACGAAGTCTTCATTTTTGGACAGTAAAGAGTTGCAGGTATTGGCTACCAGAGGGACTTAGTGGCTATTGGGAACCTACCACAGATGGTGATAAGCTTGGCACAAAGAGGGCTCTTTTCCTCTCAGTAAGAAGTGTTCCTAGCCCTAGGCTCTTATTTTTATATGGTCAAGTTAGAGATGAAAGACTGTATGCACAATACTATCTTTCCCAACAATATATATCAACTATGTTGAAGTAGAGTTAGAAGGTATAGTCTGACAAACAGATGTTGCATACCAGTTTCTGCTATATTCCCATCCTTCCCTAAGCTGGTGGCCTCATGGATGAATTCCATTTTGATGGAAAAAGGCATTTGGACATAATATAGAAATGGATACCCTCAGTGGCATTAGGAGGAAGTAGGTTACTTTATATCTTCAGTATCTTTTAAGGACTATAGTGAAAGATAACTGCACTTCTACTCAGCAAACACCAGACTCTATATCTTATTGTTCTCTTGGGTAAAAGGAGAAAAGCCCTGACACATGGATCTATGCTGATTTGAGGTTAATATTTTAACCAGGTAGTCAGAAATTTGGAAATATCAAAACCAGAAAGTTGGTTACAATGTAGTCTGAGCAGCAGAACCTACAAAATATGAAAAGAGAGTATCTGCATGAATTAAACATGAACTTGCCCTCAGATTCATCTGCTTATAACTGCACAATGCTAAATGTGCAAACAGTGAAGGCCAATGGTGAGCACCCAGTGTGGCAGCATTCCCCAGGGCCATGAGTCATCCTTTCATCTGGTGGCAGATTGTTCACATGCTGTCCCTCACTCATTGAGAAAGCAGTGGAGTGTATTCAGTGGAGTGGATTTGTCTTCCTTCTATATTTCAGGTAGCCCAAATGTGTATGAACTTGCAAAATGCCTTATTTGCAACAATTGCTTCATTAATAGAGAAGTGTAGAAATGTAGTCACATTCATGAAATTCACTAAACTTACCACAAACACCATCATCCAGAAGCAGTTGGCCTCAAAGTATCATGAATGACCTATTCACTCCTCAATTACAGAATTAGCTGAAAGTCAATCCTCTAGGCCAGGGGTGTCAAACTCATTTTCACCGGTGGCCACATCAGCCTCCTGGTTGCCTTCAAAGGGCCAAATGTAATTTTAGGACTGTATAAATGTAACTACTCCTTAACTAGGGGCAAGGAGCTTGATGCTGCTGCTGGGTAGAAACAAGGTAGCAGGCTGGATAAAACAAGGTGGAGGGCCAGATTCGGCCCACAGGCCTTGTGTTTGCCACCTGTGCTCTATAACTTTGGAGTTCTTCTATATTAGGTTACATTATATGTTTTGACTCACAACCAATATATGAAACTATTTAATTTATATCCAGAAACAATGGCCAGGAGTAGGATGAGTCAAGTGAGACAGGTATAGGGATTGATACTGTTTTTATTTTAAATTTTGATGTTTTGTTCATGATATTTTACACTGTGACTTTTAAAAATGTTTAATTAAATATTTCTGTCTTGATTACTGAGTTTTTCAACTCTTCCTCAAATTCTTCACTCTAGCTAAATGTTTCACTGACCTTTCTTTGTCTCATATCTGCCAGAAACTAAGACATAAAAGACCAGTGTCTCAGTATTATAAATACCTCCTTGCAGCATTTTTGTGTTCTTTTCTCACAACCTTGGCCTCTGCCCTTCTAGAGATCTCATTTACCAAGGGGAAATAAATTATCCCAACAACAATAGTTCTATTAAACTGGCTCCTTTTGGCTTCTCAAAGTGGTTATGTAAATAACCCTATATAGAGAAGTATATATAAGGCTGATACAGTTGTCACTAATCACTGTGTGGATATTGAGTAGCTGCTACAAAATGGTTGCATGAAAGACTATGTCTGAAATTCACAGGATTCACTGTAACTCATTCTAGGATTTCCATATCCTATAGGAAAGATTAAAGAGACAATACTAAATCAACAAAGGGAGGACTGCTAAGACTTAACACTTTTAAAAAACAGTGTTTGGACAACCCACCAGAAAGGCATTGTAGTTAAAATACTAAGTGAAGGCACATATAATGTAATGAATCTTGAAAAAGGAAGTGATATTAATGATATATATCCTTGCAAACAGTTTTAGATATAGAGAATCTAGCAATGTAGCAGGTATGTGTATGTGTATATATGCTTTTTCCCTTTCCCTTTCCTTTATTCTTTTTTAGTGTGGGTTATTGGTAGCACTTACCTATATAATTCAGATCAGAAGTCATCAAAGCAAGAAGAACCACTTCTGGATCTAATGAGGGTGACTGTATGTTGCATAGAAAATGACAGAGGTGGACAATTTGATAGATTTGTTTTCATCTTTTTCCTGATATGGAAAAGAGTAAGAGCATCTTCATGTTATGCCTGGTTGAATTATTTCATGTCAGCAGAGATATTAAGTTATGTTAACAGTTAGACATGAGTCGAGATGTGAGAATGTGTGCTGAGTGGCAAAGGACATGATTTTTTAGTTCAGTGCCCCTTTGCCTTCAGCTGCAGACATTGCCACACACCTATTCTTACTCTTTATTGAAGGACAGTTGACCTTAAAGGATGTATTTCATAGATTCCCATGGCAACTGACTTATGGCTGGGTCTAACCAGTGAATAACTGATAAAGGAAGAAACCAGGGTATCTCTCTTTTTTTGTTCTTGATATCTGAAACGAAGTTATCAGTTTGCATTTCTGATAGACCTACAGCTTACACCTGTGGCTCCAGCTCTCATTATACAGACCCACCACGGTATCACCTTCCATTGGTTGCTGCCTGCTACTGATCTCTAGTAACTATCATTTTTCATTGTTCCCTTCAGCCTGATAGTCACTCATGTTGGTTATCTCTTGGTTGTTTAATGATTATTTTGGCTTGCTTTTTACATTACTTTATAATCAATATTTTGCATTAAATTCCATCTGATATAAATAACCAAAGTGAAGTTTGTTTACTGCTAGACTCTGATAAATATATAGAAAGAAAACAATAAAATAGTAGGATCAATGCACATAGGTCTTGATGGTGCAGAAGAACTAGTAGAGTCAGGTACCAGAGGAAGTAATCCAGAAGAGAAGAAGTGATAATTAGACAGTGAGATGTTTGAAACTGGGATTAGGAGAAGTTTGTAATTATCGATAATTCTATCAAGTTTAAGCATGAGAATTAGTGTTATAGATACTTGAAGGGAAGTGTCATTTGGGGAGAAGAGGAATCAAAACTGAGTGTCAGGGTACTGGAAAGAACCTTTGGGTGAGTGATAAAATCACTAAGAATTTTGACAAGAGCAGGGTTGGTGAGAATGCATAAAATCCACAGGGAGTGACAGCACTGACCAGAGACATGGGGGCCCTCAACTTAAAATTTAATTTTTTAAATTTTACTATCAAACCATCCAATGGAGTATTCTATTTTAGGGGTTCATTGTTGAAATTGTAAAAAAAAAAAAAAAAAAAGCCTTGTTACTATCAGACTGGCTATTTTTTAATTATTTTTTTTTTTACCATTTACAAACTTCAACTTTTCCTGATTTTTAGCTATTAGATTCTGCCAGCTGCACATCGGGACTTGTCATCTTGGAAACCAAAAGGTACCAAGACAATAAGTCCTTCTTTAAAATATTATGATTAAAACTTGTATAAACATATAATTAGACTCACTCCTGCCAAGATGACTTCCCACCATGTATTTAGAATTGTTGAAAGGTTATTGTAGGAGTAGGTACTTTATAAAATTATATTGGCCAGACTTTTGTCAGCACCTGAATAAGCAGAGTTCTATAGATTTGCTACTCTGCTATGATTTTGTTTGATTCATTTTATCCAATCTGCGATTATTAAATACATATTGTGCTAAATATATAGGATACAAAAATAAATTAAATGTTCTCTTCTTGCCTATGAGACATTTTAATAATGGCTTTTAAAACTTTTAAATGCTATACATATTATTAGGCCCACAGATTTCTTCTCTAAAAAAAAGCATTTATTAATTTATTCACTAATTCTTTCAAACACCTTATGTCTTTAGTAATGTGCCATGCTATATAAATACACTAGGGAAAAGAATATGCTATTCTACATCTTAAAAACCTATTTTTAAATTTGTAACTTTTATCTAGTTCATTTTATATTTTACTTTGTTGGCTAGTTCTGTTTATATAGTGCTACACTATAATGAAATAAAATTTTACATGAATGACCAACAAAATACAATGCCTTAGAGCCACAAATACAGTCTTAAGTTACTGGCATAACACTTCAAATCATATATGACTGTTTTTTACTAAATTAGACAATGTTGATTTTACCTACACACATTTACTGTAATTTCTGGGTAAAGTAATACAACAAATGGCAGGTTTCTGAATCATGCAAGCTGTCAGACAAATCTGCACACTCCTCAACAGTTCAGCTGCTTCATGTATATAAAAAGTCATGTAACAATGCACAATTTTAAAGAAAAAATTTGTGAATAAATTTTCCATTGAAACTTTTTAAAGAAAATCTGTGCTTCCTGAACTCTGGTAAATAATTCGGGAGCTGGCATCCTGGGCATTTTCGATATGATAAAAATTTTTGGTCAAGAATTTAATTAGTTGGATGTGACCCAAGATGACTTTTGAAGTGAGATCATAAATCCTCATGATACATACATTTCAGGACTCTTAGGAGTTGACAAATTTCTCTGCTAAGTGATTGTTACCAATTATATCATCAGAAATATATATTTTTCCTTTTCCTATATCCATACTAATACTCTTACTGAATATTATTTTTTCCAATTGTGGAAAATTAAATCATGTTGCTCTGACAGATAAAAGAAATTAAAGCCTCTGGAGATAAAAACAAAATATTATATCTAAAGAAAAGCAACAATTGGATGTTCAGAAGTCACATCGAATGATAGAACAAAAACTGGAAACAAATGAAATATTTTCTTAAGGAACTCAACAAAGACTCAATCCAAAACAAAACTAAGTTATGATTGAAGAAAAAAAGGCAAAATATAACTGAGAAAAATTAGTAATATGTGTATCAGACAGCAGACTTTAAAGTATAGAATGATGTTTTATAATATAAATAATAGATATTCAAATAATACTCATAAAATGGATGAATAAATGTTCACTGAGGAAGTAGAAATTAACACCATAATTGGATCCAACTACACACCCACTAGAATGACTAAAGTTGAAAAGTTTCAAATCCCACACACATTCCTGTACAAATGGAAAAAGGTACAAATGCTTTGGAAAAAACCAAAGATTGAAATCATATTATCTTTTTAACAGATAAGGATATCATGTTTTGTGTTTTAACTCCACAAGATAGAGATAAGAGGTTTACACAAAAAAAACTCAAATATGTATTACCTCAGTGTACTAGTATCTTATTATCAACCGCAACTCCTATTAAGAAGAAAAAATAAAAAACAACAGCTAAAATAACCTGTCTGGGTCCTCACAGCTGGGTGAGTGGTGTAGACATGACATAAACTGTGTTATTTGTCTAAACTATGGTGTGTATAAAGTGCTATATTCAATCTAATTCAGTCAAAAATTGTATGACCTTTTCTTGCTTTCAAAGAACTCCAATACATACTGGATTGGCCAAAAAGGGTTTTGTTGTTGTTGTTTTTTTCCCCCATAAGATGACTCTAGTAGCACTTAGTTGTTTTTAACTTCATTTGAAATAATTCTGTCAAGAAAATAAATCCTCATAACGTCTAACTGTAAAAACCAGTGGATTTGGGGTGGTAGGAGAAACTGCAGGATTCTCAGGAATCTTCTCTTAAATGACCCATAACAGACTTGGGACCCACAGAGACTCACTCTCTCTGAGCTCCAGCACAGGGGCAGCAGCCGGAAGTGCACTGGTGGCATATGGGGAGAAATTAGTGTCTGGCATCAGGATGAGTGCTGGGGGACAGTTTCTTCCCCAACAAAACTGCAAAGGCAAAACAATGGCATTGTCCACTTTCCGAACCACCCCGTCCAACAGAGCTACAGAGTGGCAACACCATATCAAAGACTCCTGATTCACAGGAGTCATCACACCCAGGCATTTACCTAAGTTCTACCCCATACAACTTGTTGGTGAGCTTTTGTACAATAGGCCACACTACTAAGACAGGGAGTCAAAGGAGGTCTACCTTATAAATAGAAACAAACATAGGGAGTCTGCCAAAATGAGGAGACAAAGAAATATGGCCCAAATGAAAGAGCAGAACAGACATCCAGAAAAAGAACACAACAAAATGATGATAAGAATCTGTGAGATGCAGAGGTCAAAACACTGGTAATCAGGATGCTCAAGAAATGCACTGGGTACTTCAACAGCATTAAAAAAAAAAAGACCCAGGTAGAAATGAAGCTTACAGCAAGTTAAAAAAAAAAAGAAAAAATTACAGGAAACCAACAGTGGAGTAGATGAAGCCTAAAATCAAATCAACGATTTGGGTCATAAGGAAAAAAAAAAAATTCAATCAGAAGAGCAAGAGGAAAAACATATCCAAAAAATAAGGATAGGCTAAAGAGATTCTGGGAAAGCTTTAAACATAACAATATTTTAATAATCAAGGTGCTGGAAAAAGCAAGAAATTGAAAACTTAATTTGAAAAAAGAAAGAAAGAAAACTTTCCTAATTTGGTGAAAGAAATATACATACCAGTCCAGGAAGCACAGAAAATCCCAAACAAGATGGACACAAACAGGGCCACACCAAGACACATCATAATTAAACTGCCAAAGGTTGAGGATAAAGAGAGAATCTTAAAAGGAGCAAGAGAAAAGCCGACAGTTACCTACAAAGGAGGTCTATAACTGTCAGCTCCTTTTGACAATCAGCTCTTGAACTGATTTCTCAGCTTCTTGAGAAATCAGTTCTTTTGATTTCTCAAAAGAAACTCTATAGGCTAGAAGGGATTGGAAAGGGGTATTCAAAGTGATAGAAAGCAAGGACACACAACCTAGATTCTCTATCCAGCAAAGCTATCATATAGAATTGAAGGGCAGATAAAGTGCTTCCCAGACAAAGTAAAGCTAAAGAAGTTCATCATCATCAGGCCAATGTTATATGAAATGTTAAAGGGAGTTCTTTAAGAAAGAGAAGACAAACAATGAACATTAAAATGGCAAGAAATTCACAGCTATTAACAATTGAATCTAAAAGCAAACTAAGCAAACAAGCAGAACAGAAACAGAATCAGATATGGAGATCATTTGGAGGGTTATTTATCAGCTGGGAGGGGGAAGTGGGAGAATGGGGGAAAAGGTTCAGGGATTAAGAAGTAAAAATTGGTAGATACAGAACAGACAGGGGGATATTAAGAACAGTATGGGAGATGGAGTAACCAAAGAACTTATATGCATGACCCATGGACAAGCACTAAGTTGGGGGATTGTAGGAGATAATGGATGATACTGAGTGGAGAGGTACAGGGGAAAATTGGGACAACCATAATAGCATTATCAATTTAAAAATATAAAACAGCAGTGGTATATATCTATACCTATCTACCTATCATCTATCTATACAATGGAATATTACTCAACCATAACAAAGAATGAAATCTTACTATCTGAGACAACATAGATAGACCTATAGGGTATTATGCTAACTGAAATAAGTTAAATAGAGATAGAAGGACAAATACTATGGGATTTCACTTAAGGAGCAAAATAAACAACAAAAACAGACTCATAGATACAGAAAATCATTTGATGGTTGCCAGAAGAGAGGAGGGGTAGGAACTGGGTGCAAAATGTGAAAGGATTAACAACTACAAATTAGTAGTCATGAAATAGTCACAGGGATATAAACTATAGTATAGGGAATAGAGTCAATAATATTATAATAACTATAGCAGATAAATGCTTAAAATGTTGGGGGATCACTGTAGAGTACATGATTGTCAAACCACTATGCTGTACACCTAATGCTGAAACTAATGGAAAATAATATTGAATGTATACTGTAATTTAAAAATAAAAATAAAAATCCCTTTCTCATACAGCTTTATTTAGAGTTTCTCAAAAAGCTCTAAAACTTGATACTAACCACTTTATATGAAAAACAAACCCAAATATAGTTTATAAATTATGTGTGCATATAAAGAGGAAATAAAAGATTTTTTAAAAAGAGCTGAATAGATCAATCATCTATTGGGAATATAAACTAATACAAGTCTGGTGTAAATAGTAAACTGAAATAGCATAAGTATTATGCCCAGTTTTATAATTCCAAGTATCCTTCTCAGAAAAATATTTCTGGAAACTAAGAAACATTTCAAAATGTTAGAAGTTTACTGAAGCACTGTTTATAATAATGGAATAAGAACAAGATACAACATAAACATTTCTATATAGAGGAAGAGGTAATGAATATATGGATCATTTATGGCTAAAATATGTATAGAAGTTAAAGGAACTAAATCTAAATTTAATAATATCACTGAATCTCTGGGACATTACTAAAAGAAAAATCAATATAATATAGTTAATGTTTCATAATACCATTTAAGTAAAACTAAAAAAAAATTTAAATACACAAAATATTGGTAATACTAAACAAGATCTACTGACATTCTTGAATAACTATGAATGTTTAAAAATGGACATTAGATAACTCAGTTTCTTGAATAATTTTGTACATTTTAAGGGAATATATGTACAACATAAATGCATACACAGGAGAAAGACAGAAAAAGGTGTCAAAATATTAATAGGAAATAATTCTAGGAAATTACAATACAACTAACTGTTTTCATTTTTACTGTTCTTATATTTTTCAAAATTCTTAAAATAAAATTGAAGAGCGAGAAAAGAAATAGTTACTGAAATTACTTGATAACTTCCTTCATCTGCCTTCTAAGGATGAATTGAGGATTGCAGTGCTAAAAGATTGACTTTCTTATTAAGTAAATGGAATTCTAAAAAGAAAAAATGCGAAGTTAGAGAAGTAAAATGCAAAAATAAAAGTGCATGCCTTTAGAATTTATAAGAATGTACAACATATTTGAGTAAATAATGAGACTATATCTGAGAAAATATTAAACTTATATTCTTTCAAACATTCTTCTAGGTACTGCAGATATCAAGTGGGTAAGTGTAGTAAAATAAGGCAACATGTAACATGTAAAAGAGAAAAACAATTATTATAGACGATGCAGGCCGATGATGTTTGCTGCACACGAAGTCCCTAACTCATTCTGATCCATGGAGAGAGACAGGAGCATCAACAGACGCTTGAAACAAAAAGTGTTGTGAGAACTGAGACTAGACGAGGAAATTAGATATTAGCCAGGTAATTCTGGCATGTAGCAGAAGGTTTACAGTGATTGAAGAGAAACTGAGACTCTGAGAAAATAAAATTCTCTTGCTAATATTTTTTATACTATAGCCCCAAGTCTGTCAGAAAAGGAACAGTTTATATTTTATAAATAAACCAAAGAACTAAATAACCTTCTCCTACATTTTGTTTCCTGTTCGTAAATTGAGGATTTTATAGTTTGTATAAACCTAATAAGAAGCTTTTAAGAGTGATAAAATTAGATATAAAGGAATGTTCTATTTCAAATTTAACTTACTGTATATAAATTTTTAATTACGTATCTTAACTGACAGAAATGCCAACACTTTTAGTATAGCCATATTTTAAATTACTATTTGTCTTAAATGTTCTTTGATAAAATTTACCACAAAGTAAATTTCAAGACATTTTAATATTAGTTATTTTAACACTAAAAAACAATTTTAACAATATTATTAAACTAAATATACTGTGATCTATTAGCTATTAAACTTTTAACAATGGTTATTTGCATGAAATGCCATAACTGCAAAATTATGTGGAAGATTAAAAATAAATATGAATGATATTCATACATATATATATGTATTATATTTTTCCATTACCATTTAGTGCCCTTAGATCCCCTTCTCCCCAGCAATCACCTCACTGTTGTCCATGTCCATGACTCCTTTTTCCTTTTTGCTCAATCCTTCCCTGCCCCAGAAACTTCCCCCTCCACCCCTCTCCACTAGCTGTCATCTGTTCTCCATCTATGTGTCTGTCTCTGTTTTGCTTTTTAGTTTAGTTTGTTCATTAGATTCCACATGAGTGAGATCATATAATATTTGTCATTCTCTGACTGGCTTATTTCACTTAGCATAATGTTCTCCATGTCCATCCACACTGTTGCAAAGGGTAAAATTTTCTTCTTATCTACTGCCCAGTAACATTCCATTGTGTACATGTCCCACAGTTGTTTTATCCACTCATCTACTGGACACTTGAGCTGCTTCCACACCTTAGCAATTGCAAATAATGCTGCAATGAACACAGGGGTGCTTATGTTCCTTTGAATTAGTGTTATGATTTCCTTCAGATATATTCCCAGAAATAGGATTGCTGGGTCAAAGGGCAGATTCATTTTTAATGTTTTGTGTTATCTACATACTGCTTTCCATTGTGTCTGCACTATGTTTTCCACCAGTCTGCATCCCCACCAACAGTGCAAGAAGGTTCCGCTTTCTGCACATCCTTACCAGCACTTGTTGTTTGTTGATGTATTGATGATGGCCATTCTGACAGGTGTAAGATGGTATCTCATTGTGGATTTTATTTGCATTTCTCTGATTATTAAGTGATATTGAGCATCTTTTCATATGTCTATCGGCCATCTGTATGTCCTTTTGAAGAAGTATTTTTAAAGTGAAATAAGTAAAAGAAAAATAAATGAGAAAATCAAATTGCTTATTTACTCATAGTAAAACTATTAGAATTTGACTTTTTAAATTCTTTAAATAAATATTTATTGTTTTATATCATTTTGGCAAGTTTAATTTCTATCCTGGAAGTGTGGGCAATGAAATTCTGTGTTTTCAAAATCAGAATTATAATTATTTGTCATATAATAATTAACATATTTTAAATTATTCTTCAAAGGTTTTCTTCATTTAATTTACCAGCAATAATTAGCAAGGATTTTTAAAATCTTTAAAGTACAACTTTTCATTATGAGGAAGGGATTAGATAATACACTTAGTGTCTCTTTTAATAGTTATGGTATTCTTACACATTTTAAATAATTCTTTTGGATTTGGAAAAATGAATAAAATCTAAACCATGAAGTGCAAAAAAGGGAAGTAAAAAGCAATTATAGGTAAACATTTTATTGTTATTACATTTCATATAAACAGCAGCCCACATTTATTTTGTGATCTGCTTTTCCCCCCAACCATATTCTGAAAATTATAGTATAGGCTTATATTATCACTGCACATTAATGAAGTACATAATTTACTTAAATTCCACTATGCTAATGAACATGTAGGTTGATTCCAAATCTTTTTTTGTTAAAATATAGGAATGAAACTACTTAGACATATATTTTTTTCATACTTGTATAATTCTTTAAGATAAAATCTTAGAAGTAAAGTTGATATTCAAAGGAAGCTCACCTGAACTCAGCCATTGTTTACATAAGAAAACTTCCATGATTCGCTCCCTCACAGACTGAATTATTTGTCCCTGTGAAGTGTTCCTATTATGCCTATGTTCCTATTTATGTCTCTGCATTCCTATGTATATGTCTGATTCTTCACAGACTTCCAAAAGGGCAGGAGTTGCACACTAAAGTAGGTCCTCAAAAGCTTAGTATTATATAAATATTTATTATTTTGAATCATTCCTGATGACAGAATATAAAGAAATAGATCTGTAAGTGCTAAAATCATTGCATATATGCTTGGATCATGGAATGGTTGTAAGATATTATAAGGCTCCAACGATTCTGTGGAATATATCTGAGATGAAACTACTCCACCCTAGGGAGATTTTAACTACTGTTCCTACAGACATGAAGAAATAATTAAGTAAATGAGTAGCAATAATATGAATATTAGTAGATCACTGTAGGCAGAATTTCTCTCCTTTTAATTTCTAGTATGGAATTCTACACTACTTATGGACATACAATTAAAACTGAATTTCTTGAAATATATTCATAGCAGTTTTTGAGCCTTTGATTGCCTTTCTTGAAACTTTTATATCAGTCCAAAGTTAAGTTCTATAGACTGTATTTGCTCCCCCAACATTTATATGTTGAAGCTTGACACTCCAGTGTGATGGTATTTGAAGATGGGGCTTGGGAGGAAATTAAGTTTAGATGAGTATCATGGGATTGCCCTTTGTGAAGGGAACTTTATGACAGACTCCCTCTCTCTTTTTCTCTCTTTCACCTTCCCATGTAAGTGCCCAGTGAGGAGGTGGCCACCCGCAAGCCAGAAAGAGCTTTCACCAGAACTCAACCATGCTGGCTTCCTGATCTTAGACTCCCAGCCTCCAGACTGAGAGAAATGTTTTTATTGTTTAAGCCTCTTAATTTATAGTATTTTGTTATAGAATTGTAGGCTGAATAAGACATTAAGGAAACTAAAGTATTAAGATAAATCTTTTCCCTAATCCAAGTACATTAGCCAACACAATGCCTTTGGATGTCTGTTCAATAATTGCAAATTAAAATTTAAAAAATAAAATAAAATTTAAAAATAAAATAATAATAAAATAGTACACAGGATACGAAATTTCTATTCCAGTAGAATATTGATAATATTTTATTGTTTATTTTTGTTAAATTTTAAGTCTATAAATACTTTAGAGAACTAATATATGCCAGATATTATAGCAGTTACAAAGGAGTGCCATATTTTGTCATGTATGATACACTCCCACATATACTGTTTTGGACCCACATTTTTGGTCCAAATTTTCAGGAAAAAAATCTTTCATTTTAATTTTTTAATTCAATTCTTTATTTATTTATATTTAGAAACAAACCTGGTTATCATATTCTGGGGTATTATTTTACACATGGATATTGTTGCTCACTTTCTAGAGTTATATTTTCAATGCCTAAACATAAATAAAAGCATTAAAAACATTTATATAGATACAGAATTAGTACTACTTATGTATAATGTGCATCCTTATTTTTCCCATGAATTTGGGCAAAAAAGTGAGCATTATACATGGCAAAGTACAGCACCTGTAAAGCACACTTACTCTAAAATTAATTTATATGTAATGAGTTAAATGTCTTTCATTTGACTGATAAAAATATTTTTGTTTAGTATGTATTGGCCTAGTGCTAGATAAACTCCCCAGTGAATTAGACCTAATAATTTAATAGGAATATAGCTTTAATTACAAAACAATCCATAATTATATATTATAAAAAAGTGTGGTGAAGAAAATGTATAATGATGAATTGAGTCTTATAAAAATTGAAAAATTAAGATCTTTCTGATAAAAGAAGATAAGAATAAGATGAATAGCATTGTATAATAAAAAATTAAATGAGAAATAACAAAGGAGAGGAACAAAAATTAGACTGTTTTAAAGGAGAAAATATATCAAGCTTAGTGAGATTTTATGTTGTAAAGAAATGCTTGTGTAAAGTTGATAGAAATTGTCATACTTGACAGGAATCTTGAAGTATGTATATCATTTTAGTAGATGGATGAAAAGACATTCTAAAATAATGAGTTTGCATAGACAAAACAAGTTAATTGGAAATATGATGGATAAATTTAAAAGATAACATGCAGTTAAAATGCCATTTATGTGAGAAATAATGAAATCTAGACAGGTCTAGAGCAGATTGCTGAGAACATGGTGCACTATGATACAATTTCATAGTACAGTGGGAAAAATCAGTTAAAATGAATGAATGAAATAGCAATATTGACACAAAAGGAAAAGAAAAAATGTGACAGAGAAGAATCTAACATGGCTTATTGGAGAGGTATCAGTGATTTCCACTTTTTAGACATTAGGATCTTTGCAAAAAATATGGTAAAACAAAACCAAATAAACAGAAAAGAAAAAGAAAATGCCATTCCAGGTGGATTGAAACAGATAAAAGCTAAAAAGAGTGGGTGATATTTAAATTTGTAAGTTATGTATGTAGATATAGATATATAGATATATGGTATATAAACATATACCAAATTGTTTAAAAGCCACAGCAGTGAATTACATCATTCTCCATCAATTATAAGAAATACTTAACCTCTCTGTCTCCAATTCCATCTGTAAAACAACCATACAGAGTTTAACTCATAGTTTTTTTGAAAATTAATAAATTAATACCACTTAAGCTAAGTGAAATAAATCAGAGAATGGCAAATACCATAGGATTTCATTTATGTATGGAATGTAAAAACAAAATAAGCAAATTAATAGAAACAGACTCATACAAGAGAAAAGACTGGTGGTTACCAGAAGGGAAGAAGGTTGGGGAGCAGAGTGAAAAAGGTGAAGGGATTGAGGAGTACAAAGTGGTAGTCACAAAATAGTCACAGGGATGTGAAATGCAGCATAGGGAGTATAGTCAATGATGTTATAATAACTGTGTATGGTGCCAGGTCTGCACTTAAAATATCGGGAGATCACATAATTATCTAACCAGTATGCTGTACACCTGACACTAATACAAAATAATATTGAATTTAAACTGTAATTGAGAAATAAAATTTAAATTAAGCAAAATAAAAGAATACCCTTAATAATGTTAGAAGAGTACCTAGAAAATAATAAATGCTCAAGAATTATTGGTTTCTAGGATGGAATGATTGTTATTTATTACATCACAAAGAATTCCAACAGAAAATATTAAGGAAAAGTCCTATAAAATTTCTTAATTTCAGTACAGATATATATCACACACTGCTGTAGTCATGATGATTAAACAGTTATAAGAGGAAAAAGCTACCACTGTCCTTATAGAGTTTATACTGAAGTAACATGGAAAGAATAAAAACAAGCATTTTAATATCACAGTTTTAAATGATATTTTAAAATACAATAGACAAATGAGTTCATATTAACAATACAGTTATTTGTGAATGGATTTTTGAGAAATTTTTAAGCAGGGACCTATACGAAATGAAAGCACTGTCTGTGCAAATATTTTGATATAAGGTATTGCAGACACAAGAAAGAAAATGTGCAAATGTCTAGAGTGGGAAAAGCAAAAACACAAAATTGGCAGAGTTAGATGGCAGTGAGAAGGCTGCACAGCTAGAGCACCGTGGGGAAGAGAAAGAGAGGTAGAAGGTGAACGTAGAGGTGGGGGCAGGATCCAGAGTGTTATATGATATCGCGGACCATTTTAAAGACTTGACAAGTTTGACAATGGTTATGGGAAATCATCAGAATATTTTGAAAAGGAGTGGATCACGATCTGATTTATAGTTCTAAAAAAGATTGTAGAGAATTTAAATTTGACCACAGAAGAAATGAATTGGCATCTCTCTCTCTCCCTCTCTCTCTCTCTTCACAGAAATTGTCTTAAATCAACAAGGGGGATAAGAAATCAAGGAAAAATTCCATTTTTAGTGAAACTAAGCTAAAACCCTGAATAGCAAAATAGTAGAAACTCTTCCAGAGTATAGTGAATATCAAAAAGCAGTGTATGAACCAGAAGGCGAAAAGAAAACTACAAGGCTAGAAATTTCATAAATGGTCAGTGAAACAACTTCAAACAGGAGCACAAACGTTTATGTGTTAAAACTCTCACATTTGCAAACTCAGGGATTGTTGGGGGTGGCAGGGCACATATCAGAGGTATGAGATATTCTGGAACCAACTTAATTCTAAGGATGAGAAGAGGTATTTCTAGATAAAAAAATCACATTAAATAAATCATATTTGAAAAGGTCAGTCTTTATGGCTGGGTGAAGAAGAAACTTTGTTACAAAAGAAATCTTACAGCTGCCCATTTCTATTAAGTGGGAATAAGTGAAGACTAAATACACTCACATTCAGAATTTTGGACCATAAATAAATTTGCACTAGGCACAGGACACACCTGTAGCCATTCACTTATGTGACTTTCTTACAAATTAATGGTTCAGGGTAGTTAAATTTCTATAATAAATAAATAATAATCCACAAATAAAATAAATAAATATAATCAATCCACATACAACTTAGATTTTTTTTAAAAAAAAGGAAACTAAAGAAATAATAAAAAATGATAAATATACTACCATATAAAATTACTGTATCCAAGTAGATTATCCAATATTTTCCATGAATTATAAAAATTACCAGGTATCTATGGAGCATACACACAGGTCACAATTCTAACATCTAAAGGAAGAAATTGAAGGAGGTATAATGTTACCCTGTAAGGCTTAGAAAAGGAGTAGAATGAAATGATAAAAGGCATATGCAGGAGAGAAAATGCACAAAAATAAATTAAAAAATTTTTAAGAGTGGTAAAAAGAATTATGAAAAACAATAGACATAAATGATAAAGAAAAAACAAAAGGAATAAAGAGAATAAAAATAGACAAACAACTGAATATTTTGAAGGCTTAACAAGGATTAATATGAAAAGAGTTCATGGAAAAAAAAAAAAACAAATAAGGAGAGCCAGTATTTGTAGAAGTGTATCTCCACTGAACAAAATAGATATAATGCAACAAAGCTAATATTTTATAATAAAAAAAGGGCTTTGAAACTTCATATTGAAATGAGGGTGTCCCATTCCAGGAAGAAACTGACCCCAAACTGTCAGCACTGGTTTACCGCAGTAACTTTACTCATCATTGTCATAGAACTCTGTAAAAAGATTTTCAATGTTTTCATTTCATGGCACACACAAATTACTAAAGTTCTGTGGCACACCAAAAATGTATATATATATTTTCCAATCCAATCAAAAATAGAATAATTTTTATTGTTTTACAAAAAATAATAATAATAATTACCTACCTTTTTGCTCCAAAGTGACTTTTTAAAACACTGGGTGCCTCTACATGCATATAAGGATTTCTGGTACCAAGAATTAACCAATGAGATGCCACCTTATTATGTGACATATCCAATAAGATACAACTCTATTATATGACTTAGAAATTTATGGGTAAAGACAGAGCACTTGCATGAACTGCGATTGTTGCATTGGCTGTTATCATTTTTTTATTTGACAATCTTTGTTACATGGTGATACGTTACATTGTAACGTTAAATCTATGAGAACGTGTCTTTTTACCCCCACTCACTGCATTTTTCATCCAAGCACATGTAAGAATCATAATGAAGAGGATCTCATGGAAATAGTGTTTGTGGATTGTGGGCACCTGTCTGGGATGGGATGGTTCATGTGAGAAAGTGTGTGGTCTCTTTAGGCTGATAGATTACAGCACTTCCAGATTGTTTCTGGGAGTTGGCAACTGAGATCATTTGAAACACAGTAGGGATGTGGGCCATTCTTTCAAATCTCTAGTAAAATTTTAACTTTTTAGTTTTAATAATTTTAGCTGCTATTTGTTTTGTTCTAAAATATAAATACCAATTATACCAATAAAATTACTATTTCAGTTCAAAAAGGAAAATTACAAAGTTAAATAAACACTTCACTTATCTCCATTACTAATTCCCAATATTTTTAAGATAACAGAGAGAACATGACACTTATTTTTTATTTTTAGAAAAGCATTTCAAGTTGTAGAAGATGGCAAAATTAAATGACAGTATTTATAAAATTAAAACACAAATATTTCACTGTTATAAATGAAAAGATATGATATTTATTTCTGCTTAATGGAAAACTGCTTCAATTTGGAACCCCATCCCAAAATAATTTCTATTGCACCAAGTAAAGATGGGACCATGTTAGCAGCAGAAATAGACTGGGTTGAATTTATAGCATCTGTGAGAATAATGGTGGAAACATTTAGTTAGATCTGAAAATCTCGGTTTCTGGTGCAATGATGGACATGGTCCAAAACTTTCTAAAATGGGAAATTATTTGTATTCTCTTAAAAATGCTGTCATTGTTTTGTATTTTTTGAATACATATTTTATAGTGTTTTTTTTTTCCTTTACCCCAAACTACAAGGTCAAAATCGAAGTAAAGTCATGGCTACAGTTGTAGATTAGAAGGTAAAGATATAGCAATGGATGAAACCGTCCAAGCTGAACAAATAAAAATAAAAGTAGAAGAGAAGAAAAACCATAATAAAATACAGAGGAATTTATGCTTAAGAGATAAACAAAAGTATCTTAGAATTATGTGCATTTTGTACACTTACAATAATATAAAGATAGTGTTGCAGTAAATCATGTTTGATTTTCTAATACACTGTGGCAAAATATATCAATTTAAAGTCAAATTTTGCTATATATACAAGTTTCCAATTTTAAAATGAAACTATAAATAAAGTCAGAGTCTCATGGCAATTAGTGATAAATAAATGAAAAAGAAATGTCATCATGAAGTATGAACCTTGTAAAAATGTTTGCAAGCTGTCTGGTATACCCATAGATTGAGAGAAGGATAAGGAAACACTGAAATAAACAGGCTAACACACAGGTGTCATCAGATGTCCGTGTGATTTAAAAATTGGCACCTAAACTGTTTTCATTAAGTTACAAGCTCTAAAGATCAAAGTATTTATCTAATGATAGTGACTTACATATGCATTTAACTACATTGTCTATATATATCCTTCCAAACCTCTAAAAAAAGCTTATAAATAATTACTAGACATTGCTATCCTTTAAACATTTGAAGCATTTTAAAGTGTTTTAAAGGGCTGTTTATCTCAAATAAATCAATAGCTAAACATGCACTTATCACAACTTTCTATCAAATTTAAAAAATTTGATATACATTTATCTAAGCTGTTAAACTTTCATTCAGTCATGGGAGAGATATAATTCCCCTGCTTTTCTCATTTCATAGTAGCAAAAAAAAATCAAGTTCATTTATAACTTAGAAATTACTTCAGTAACCCACAGCAAAGGACTAAGGACCGCAATAATTGTTTTGACATTAATAATGTTTTAGAGCCACAAGGGTTTTGTTCTTTTGTTTGTTTTATAATTGTTGTTGCTTCTCCTGGAGAAAGAGATTGATCATTTTCTTGTCTAAATTCGGACTTGTCTCTTACATTCCAGAGCTTGAAAAGACCTTAAGGTACATCTCAACAGCAACCTCACAATAATTTGACTCTTTTTATTTGTTTCCCTTACCCAAAGGCAGGAACACTAAGTAAAATTAAAGGGAATGACAAAGCAGGTTTACATGTATATCCATGGTTCTTTTTCCTGCACTGAAGTAATGAAAACAATGCACAGATAATTATAGCTTACAAATAAATCCTTTAACACGCAATAAGATGATTACATTACTGAATTTTGCCTTGTGAATGTATTAGGCAAAATCTAGTGTACAATGCATGTACACAGACATATGTCTATGGTTCTCTCTAGGCTGGCCTGCTGATTGGTTTCCAAACACGCCTGTCCTCAGTAGAGTGTAAATCTGAGCCTCACTCTCTTTCCTTGTTTGGCCTTCAATACCTCTGTGTCTGTATCTGCTTGTCTGTGCTTACCTGCCTATTATTCCATATCTCTCTGCAGTATGTTTCTAGCCGTCTGTCAGTTTGCCTTCCCTGTGTATTGTCTAACCATCCCTGTCCCATCGTCAGTTCCTATCTGTCAACCTGTGTCCATATGCGCTTATCTCTCCATCTGTCCCTTTTCTATAGCTATTGGTCTGTATGTATTGGTTTCTAGGTATGCATTTGTCTAGCTATGATTCTGCCTTTGTGTACATATGCACCGATTAAGATTTTTCCTTTAGTGTGAATTTAATTTATACTCTACTACCATGGCCTATGTGGGTGTTTACCAAAGGCTTAGAGATAGCAAGAAGGCATTACAAAATGAAAGCAAGACTTAAAACTAATGTCAAATATAACTGTTCTCAGAGTCAAAGGAGAATATATAACAACTTACACACTTGAGAGAATTTTTATGGGCATATCCAAGTTCCCAGCATTATTCATAAGATCCAGCCCATTTTACACTATTGACAACCTAGAATTAATCATCTTTGCAATACTAGTCTTCATTATTTCATGTAAATTCTACCAAATCTCATAGAGACTTTCCTTTTCTTAGGATATTTCCAATTTTGACCCCACAAGCATAATTCAAAAGAGGGGGGAAAATCCATGGCAGAACAGTCTCTAAAGCATGACTTATTTCATGAGGAGTAACTCTAAGTAAGAGTGGGAGAGAGTTCCCAGATAACGCAGGAGAGATTCAATGCTCTGTTTCCTCTACATTTCAGGGTTGATTTGCTAGTGAGGTGAGAAGAGCTTCTTAATATTCTGCCTGTGAACTAAAGGTTTCTTTTTAAATCTTCTGTGGGCAATGCTTGGAAAAAAACACAAACACCCCTGATAGCCACAGATACGCACACAAACACCTGCATACACATATTCAAATATCTACTCACATACTTCTTACAGATAAATAAAATCTCACTTACAGAAACTGTTTGAATGAAAATAGCCGAAGGAACTTACTTTGACTTTGCTCTACAATATCCAAGAACCTAGCAGAGTCTAAAATAACAAGTCTTATTACAATAATTTCTTAAACAATAATAGTGCTTTTCCCAAGTATCTACATATACACAAACATATATTTTCACTACTAGAAATTATAATTAAAATCTGGCACTATTAAGACTGGTTATTTACATTGAATAATTTTGGGGGATTATTGACAACTTTCCACTTCATGATTATATTTCTTATGTATGGACATCTGGCAATATCACAAGGATTCAATTGTGCAAATGAGGTGACAGAAGAATAATTTATGAAGTAGGTCAACCGTACTTACATAATATGGGAGTGCTGACCTACTTTCCTTTTCAAAGATGTTCTATCAAATTCAAATTATGCTAGAAAATATGATTCAGCACTGCAAAAATACTGAAGGCACATCAGATGTATTGATAAAATTAAAAAGAACAACCCAGGAATTCCCACAACACACAACATATGTTTCTTAGAATTAAAGCAGAATTGCAACCTGACAAAGTTTTCATTCAAACAGGTCCTTTCTATAAACACATTCAAATTTTCTACTTGTTGGTATTGGCAAAGTGACTAGGAATAATAGAGTATTTGGACCCAGTTGCCAGCTTGCTTAGTCATTATTTGTCCCATATAACATGAATAATTAAATTAAGCATTAACTTATTTAAATGTAAAATTAAATATAAAATTCCTGTGAGTTTCAACATTATCCATTTTGTTCTTTAGGTTTTCTAGCATAATTCTAATTCTTTATCCAAACTCATTTACTACATGATATTTTGAAGAGAAGAAACATTCTAAACAGTTAAATCATGTCCTTTATAAGAAAAGATAAACAGATTCCCTAACTAGAAAAATATCATACATGCTCATAAAAATGTGGGATTAAAATCAGCACTATGTCATTTCCTGTATCTTCCACCTGATTTGCTGTTGGCATGTATTTTTCAACATTTTCACAGCTGTTCATATAGTAAACATAAAACTCCACTACGATCTGAGAGCAATAGTGTAGTGGTTGAATGCCAGGCTCTGGGCCAATTCTCAACCCAAACCTTGGCTAATCACCTAAGCTACTTATGTAAATAAGCATGGGCAATCACTTCCTCCTGCTATGCCTGGATTTCCTTATCAGTCATATAATTATAATAATAGGTACCTTACAAAGTTGTTGAGTAGATTAACATGAGAAAAAAACATTAAGTGTTTAGTATAGTCTTTAGGCCACAGAACACAGAAAACACAATAAATGCACACTGCTATTGTTACTATACAGGGTTCCAGGTTCCATTGTAACATTAGGACTTTAAAGTAGCCATTGAGAGTGAAGATAAAATAATAGATATCTAATCCACATCAAATTAATCTATTTGGAAGGATTTTCTCAGAGGAAAAGGGTCAAATTATAGTTTTAGTCTAAACATTAGTGATGTCATTTGAAATGTGGACTATCTTTTGCAAGAAGACAGAAGTTTCAGATTATCCTTTGCCCAAACTTTGGTGGAAGGCTTGGAAGATCTTTCATGGCCTAGTACAAGAGTTGTTAAACTATGATTGTGGCCAAATATGACCCCTGAGAACATTTGTTTTCTTGGGTTTTTGTATGTTTGCATGAGTGTGGAGGAGAGAAAAAGGAGGAAGAATATGTGACAGAGACCTTCAAAGGAAAAGCTACAACTTCTTTTCTAGAAGCCTTGAGGAAATTACACATGACATGTGAACCAGTATTTTCTTAGTGTGTCCTTCACTATTTTTTTTGTTAGTATAAACAAACTGAGACATAAATGGAGAATCACTAAGCTTAAAGATATCTGCTTTCCTGTTAATAATTTACTGAGGGAAAAATAAAGAAACACATCAAGGCATTGGTAGCTAAACTTTTTAAGGCTTGGTCAAAGGGGTAGGGATTAATAAATGAAAATGTGTACCTGGAGGAAGCCATAGGCAAAAGAAGAATGTATGTAACCATAAATCGGGTGCCCCCAAAAGAGATCTGACAACCAAACAAAATAACAGGAAATTCAATATCAGGGGTGGTCAGGAGAAGGCGATATCGTGAGAGAACCAATACTCATTGCCACTTTTAACATTATAGGAAAAAGCCCCTGCAACGATATTTCACATTTTGTCATTCATTTCACACCACCATATGAATATTATTGCCCCATCACACACATGTACACACTTTTACAGAATAGAAAACTAGATAGGAATTAGAACATAATTTCTAATCTCCTCAAGAACTGGCTCAAAATCCAAGGTTAGTAATCAAATCCCACAGAACAAGAACTTCAAGTTATTTTAGAAAAGAAGTCAGATGCCTAAACCTTCTTATTGGTGAGCAGGTAGGTTCATAGCTTCAGATAGTATTGACACTGACAAGAGACACTGACTCAAACAAATATATATAGAATAGTATTTCAGTAGATACTTTTGTGTGCATATTTTGATTGAATTTGAATGTTAGATACTTTTCAGTAACACATTTTCAAAATAATTATTTGATGATTCCCTTTTATAAGGAGGACTTTTGTACACACACCCCAATTCAATACAAAGATACATAAAACAGATTAGTGTTATGCTTTACCTCCCAACATAACTCAGAATATTAAAGTTTTTTTTTCTCTATATGCTTATCTCGGTATGAGATATATCTGAGAAATTCAGACTTAGAATTTCTCAGTAGTCTTATAACCTAAAGAAAGCAGCTTCGAGCTTGGATTTGCATACTATTTTGTAAAGATTCAAACTCACAGTTAAGATCAACATCTGGCTGGATTTAACAATCACATTTGACAGTTTCACTCTCATTACAAAATATTTAGAATATTTTACAAAGCAAAGGCTGTCTTTTATTTTAATAAAAGTTTTCATATATTTGCTTTTTTTTTCCTTTGGTGTGGATTTACATGCTTGAACTGCTCTGTGCAGCTGAAATTTGAGGACGTCTCACAAGACAAGTCACTGTAGCAAAGTAAAATGCAAATGAAAGGGGCAAAGGGCACAGTATAATGAGCAAGAGAATTTACTGTCTCATCTCCTATTTCCATACCCTTTAGGAGAAGGGGAAAACTGAGAAAATGAGACACAGTTCTACATGCTTTCCCTGGAAAGTTATGGTTGATAGCTATTTGAAAGCCATGGGTAATATGCCAACTAATTCCTCAAACTAATCTCAATTTTTAATTTTATCAATTCATGAGTAACACTTTAGTATTTCTACAGATTATGTTAGTATCAGGCAATAACTGCATGTTCAACACATTCATATTACTAAAACTGTTCAACAAATAGATGTGGATATGATAATATACATGTTCAGTCCGCTCACATCATCATTGAAGAAAGGTTTTGAAAACAGTTTCATCATTGAAGAAACTGTCAAGACAGTTTCAACAGAAGCATTCTGTATATGAAACTATGATAAAATTCATTAAAATAGGTTCTAGTTATTGAGCATATGTTGTACACAAACTATGTGTTTGTTACTTACTGTGCTTGATATCTACTACCCACAAGATTCTAAAAAGCAGGGACCATTCTCACCATTATACATCTGATGGTCTAGAAGTACGTAGATCGTTAACTTATACAAACTTTCTTAACAAATTTTAACCTAGTTTGTTTTACCCCAATCCAATATTCTGTCCACAATGACACTTTGACTTAGAGAACAAAGTTAAAGAAGAATTTGAAAATCACCGGATGATCAGTACAGGATATTTGGTAAAGTTAAATGCAAATCATTGGGTGAATATAGGACATTTTATGACTTACATGCACATATATAGCCACTAAAGAGTTGGCCTTAATTGCCTTCCTCTGTGGGCACCAATTAGAGTCTTGAAATATTAATAAACTGGCTGACTTAAGAAAAAATACTATTACATGTTTTCTTCTTGTATATTGCTTTGAAGCACCAAACATATCATAGGCACTCAATAAATATTAAATATTTAACAGTAACTAATAAAATGAAATTATGGTAATATATTTTGCAATGATCTCACCACAAGATGAAGTAAAACAAGTTTTAGTACTAGACCTGGGAGCAGAGCAGACTTAAATAGCTGGGTAAGTGGATGAACCCTATGAGGGAGACATGAGACACTAACGATTGTGGTTGAAAAGGTTAATAGGAGGTCAGAATGATAAAAAATTTTATTGCAATTTGGCAACTAAAACTGCCCCTCCTGATTTACATATTTATTCTATTCATCTAGTATCCAAAATGCAAATTAAAAGATGTATTACTAAGCTTCTGATATATTCTCCATGGCCAAACATGAAGTTACTATATTTCATTTTCTATTGGTATTATTTATTTTGAAAGATCTTCCCTGAAGTTATTCTCTTTTTTCTCTTACTTTTGCATGTAGTTTGGGATTTTCAGAAGATTATATAATAATATATAATAATACATTATTATTATTTTTGTTATGATTACTATAATAAATGGATGCTAAATCCCTTCATCTATTGGCATGCATAAGTCATTGAATTGTCAAATTCTGAGACACTAGGTAGAGTGTGCCATCTCAGAAAACATACTCCTGCAGATTTAAATTAAAGCTTCAAGTTATTGGGGGAGAAACCAGGCTAAGAGCAAGCTCACTGTTTCTTTTCTTAAATGAGTGGAGGAAAATGTTTCATTAAGGAGAGAAAAAGCTTGCCAAGTAGAGGGATCCATAGGGAAACCTTAATTTAAGCTCCTGTTCCTCAATTCATGTAAGATTCATGAAAAAAGAACTTCAAAGTACTCTTAGGAAACTCTAGTTTCCTTCCTCTTTTCCATTTTTCCCTTTACAATCCCTCTGAGGAAAAGAGAGAATGTGCTTAAAGTTACTATTTGGGTGACTGGATCCTTCTCCTTTATTCTTCTAATGGTTTCTCAAATGCTCCAAAGAAATAACACATTTAACAAGTACACTCCTGAAGCTCAGCCACCATTTCCTCCCCAAGCCTGCGATTAACCCATTGATGGGTCCACAAACCATAAATTCCAGATGAATACAGTAGCAGGTGCATCATGGTCCATGTCAAATATACCTTTTATTCTACCTGCCCAAATCATCATTTTTACATGGAAGAAATGTCAACACCATGGTCAGCTTCACTGGATCTATTTATACAATAATAAAACACTTAAAAGCCTCCAAAGCTCTAATATATTTTAAAATACCTCTTTAGTTTTCATGCACCTAGTGTGTTGACGATGTTTGTTTTCTCTCCTACACCCTCACTCACTCTCTGACACAGAACACCCCTCTGTACACACACCTTTAACTTGTAGGAAACAGGTGCAGAAGTCACCCCTTCCTCTTCTAATAGATCTTAGTTATAAATAAGTTAACTTTTACTTTAGGATAAGGCTTTCAACATTTTTATTGCTCTAGTTAATATTTAGAAGTATGTCTGCTTTTAACATCTTACTTTGCTAAACAGTTTTATGTACCTCTATAGATATGTTTAGGTTTTTGCATCACAGAACAAAGTTAAATAATAAATTATTATAGTATGTACATTTAACTAAATATTCAGAATTAATTTTAGTATGATTCATCTCAACTCAAAAATAAAAATCTCTAAAGACAACAAAGTATAGTGACATACTATTCTCAAAAAGATTCTTACTGGAATTCCTTAAATACATTCATCATTCATACATTTATATATCATAAACATCAGGGACTCCAAAATTAATAATAGCATTTGAGTCAAAGTTTTTACTTGAGAATATCTGGAGAAAATATCATGATTATATAAAAGAATTTAAAAAGATACATGATTTAGTGAATTTCAAAACTACACATTTCCCCTTTTTATACATTGCAGCTACAAAAGAAAAGCCCCAAGAGAATTAATATGAACTTATGATAATGCAGCCTGCAGCACAGTTTTGTTTTGGTTTTGCCTGATTTTGCTGACAATGCAGTTCAAACTCTACCTTACTAATCTTTAGTAAAGAGATCAAATTATTTACGTATAAACATGCAGCAATAAAGTGTCTTTCTTTAAGCAGTACCAATTACTTAACATCTTTCTCTTTTTTACATGTTTGGATCCCAGCTCATTAGATCATTACCTGATAAATAGAGAGGGTAATGAATTGAGAAAATAACTACGTACCTTCAGAGCAAACCTGCCCGATAACAATAATCCATTAGAAAACTGGCAATATCCTCTGATCTATTGCCCGCAAAGCTATGACTTGATGAAGAGTTTCATTCCCTGGGCTCAGTTCTCCAGAAGAAAATCAGCACAATTTAAATATTTCTTGGAATATGACAGCTCTCTAGATCCCCGGTTGCATTCTGTTCCCTAGGGATGGCAATCTGGTGTTCCTGTGTGCACAGAGCAGTGGAGATGAATTGAAAACGCTTGAGATAAATTAGGAATGGCTAAGTTAAAATTGTCTCTGCTCCAGAGTCTCTCATCTGCAGTCTGTAAGCCTGTTTTTCTGTGAAAAAGCTAGATGGCAGGCTGCCTCAGTAAGTTCTTCTTAAGCGACACAGAGCATTTTCAATGAAGAAAAATTCTCCCATTATCTAAGCTAATGTGACTGCTGCTAAATCTAGTTTTTAAAGTGGCTACTGGCATGAAATTTATTTTCACTCTTGGCTTCTTTCAAACTAGTCTAGAATCCATACTATCATGCTATATACATTTTTATCTGTAAGAAACACTTAAAGTTTTCAGTTAACATATTAAATATTGTAACCCTTTCTGCAGTTTTAACAATCATTTATGCTTAGAAAATTTCTACTTTAGTCTTAAATTCATTTTATTGTATTTTATATTATTTAGAAGATTTTGTTTTAAGTTGTAGTATCTCAATATGAATAACTATGTTTTATTAATAATCCCTTATTTTAATAAAGTTCCAATGAAATGTACCATCTTTTAAATATCAGTTAATATGCAGAGGTTATATAAAAATAAAAAAGAGAATGTAGATTCCTAACCTGTGACCACAGCAGTAAATGTTGACTTTGAATATCCTCCTAAAGAAAATAAGATGTTCCAAATAAAACAAAGCTTTATAAATTATTCCCTTTCTAAATAACAACAAACCATTTTTAAATTCTGTTTATTTCAATTAAATAATACAGTGTGATATGAGAGCTCTTACCCTTAAATTAGAAAATTCTTTTAGAATACACTCTAATTGTTGTACTGGCAACACAAAAAACACAGGATGTCATCAAAATTTTAAGTTCCATTTCTTTACTTGGATTTTCTATATGAAATAATTTTTATTATCAGAAAATACACTTAAGAGCATCATAATCCACAAGTATATGTATGTACATACATATATATATATACACACACATATATATAAAATGCTAGCTAAAAAAAATAAAACAAGCAACTTTTCCTTCCATTACCTTCCCCATGGCATCCCGCTCTATGTCTGATAATTTGACAATCTGACGGGCAAACAACTGTGCTTCCATGACAAAAATGGTGCACACGCTGGGAGTGAGGGGGGCAAAGAAAACATAATCACCCAGGAACGAACAGAAAAAGTAAATCAAAATTTCTGTTTTTCCTCTGTCTACCCTGTAGCTGTATCGGATCACTTTGCTCAGAGAGGTGAGGGGAGAAGAAATAAGAGAGAAGAAATGAAAAAAACACAGTGAATGCCTCCATCCCCTCTTCCTCTTCAGAAAGTGCTGACCCTGTAGCTATTGCTGCGAAGAAATACAATGGGATTGGAAAGAGGAAACTTCAGCATCTCAGTTGGAAACTGTAGTTAACCAGCAAAATTATAAAGACCTACAAAGAAAGAAAAAGAAAGAAAAAGGGTGAGGGAAGAGGCTATGTATCAACCTCAGTTATCATTTTTAAAGTGACCATGGTGTTTAGCACTGAAGATGCATAAAGCAAATGAAATGAGAAAAAAAGTTAACGTGTCTAGTAACTGACCATTGATTGAATATCCAACTGTACTTCACAAATCTGCACAGAGCATGCCAGTTAATTTAGCAGGTAATTACAGTAGTGAGCAAGGTATGTACTTTCTTTAAAAATCTCAGATGTTTATCTCCACTTAGAAACTGCCGATTTTACTCACACTAGATTGCAATGATAAATTCAGGGCCACATGCAATTACATGTAAGTGATGCCTAAATTATTCTTGGAGTATTTAGGAATTGTTTCTTAGAGTGTTTAACATTTAAGAAAAGACCATGTAACCCTTGGTTAAAAAGATGAGCAATATTTTCAGGCCCCAGAGGGGTCTTTGTTTTGGGAACGAAGCCCCAGAAGAAATACTCATCTTACATTGGAATAAATGAAAGTAGTGTTTGGTGAGGCTGTAGTACACAATGGGGTATAAAAGGCATGAGAAGAAGTGAATCTTAGGAGATAATGAGTCACTTATGCAATATAAAGGAATTTGGACTTTACCTTTGGATAGGAAACCATTGAGGGCTTAAGTAGGGAAGAGGATAATCACATTTGCATTTGGAAAGATCATTCTTCAGGTCATGCTAGTCAGGAAAAAATATCACCATGTAACTTTTAGCTAAGCAGACACTTCATACTGTTTAAGCATTGTGCTTTACTTCTAGTAACCGGCTTGTCTATTGATTTTACCTTCTTTAAATATCTTTTTGTTATTTCTAGCTCTCCTGGCATTATTTCTAACCTCATCATCTCTTGCCCATATCATGGCAGGAATCTTTTACTTACTCTCCATTTCAAGTAATTTCCCCCATCAATACCTATTACATAGCTGCCACTGCTCTTTCTAAAATATGTATAATCATATCATTTTCCTGCTTTAGGACAATTTATTTGCTCATTATTACCTAGAGAATAATGCCCCAAATCTTTAAAATGATCTGCAATTGTTGGTTTCAAAACTAGGAGCTTCCAGGTGAAATGTGAAACTGGCACACAGAAGGAAAGGAGAGGGTGAAGAAAGAGTCAGCCCACTCCATATGAGTACGTGGAAGGTTTAATAGTCAAGGGAACTTATCAGACTTGTGTCTGGTGGCCACCACATGAGGACATCTTTTCACCCTCCTGCCGGAATCCTAAGAGTTTAGATAGAGGCTTCAATAAGGTGTGAACATGCAGTGTTGTCTAAATAAACACATCATCCCCGCTGCTGTGTCTTGAAGATGACTCTGGCTGTGGGAACAATGGGCATAGCATGCATTACAAGGCCAAAGGAGTAGGTGAGGAGCCTGTGATTGCCCGGGTCCAGATCTTGATTCAGCTAGTACTTACATCCTCTCATTGACCTCCTCCAACAGCAAGATGTGACTGCATGTTTTTCTCAGTTTGACATCTACCCTGGCCAGACTACATTGTCAAGAAAACAAGATGAATCAACCACATTATTAGATTTGAGCTCTAAAACCTCTGCACACAATACCCCTTCTACCTAGAGTTTTTCACCAGAACTATGTGACTGCAGAATTCCTTTATATCATGGAATAGTTTTGTTAAATATAGTTTTCTTTTTGAAACATCTTGATTCCCTCATATAGAGTCAATTTTGTCCTCTGCACTAATGGCGATCTCTTATGTGATGGTTTGGTGACCACATCAATGAAGTCAATTCTCAGGTAAAATATACATTTCTTTTTGGAGTCTCTCCTCCCTTCTTTTCCTTTCTATTCTTCTCTGATCTCCTCATTTTCTCTCCCCATTCCTGAACAATATACTACAGCCTTTTATTTTCCATATATCTGTATATCCATGTCTGTGAGTTTATTGTGGATATTGTATGACTTAGTCCTTACCTTGTCTTTTATCTTTTTCTAATAATTTCATGCTTCCACTTCCCTCTGTTACTGTTTATCTCCCTGTTTCTTCTTCTTCTTTTCATTTATTCTCCTATGTTTTCCTATTTTTCCCTGCTTCATTTTGTTCTCCAGCCTTGTTCCACTTCTTCTCTGTTCTTCCTTCTTTCTATTCCTGTGTTATTAAGGAGACACACACACACACACACACACACACACACAGAGAGAGAGAGAGAGAGAGAATTGAACTGTTACTAACATGGAGAAAAATTCTAAAACTTTCTCCAATTTGTGGACACTCATTTTCATATTCTCTTCAATTTAAATGATGCAAACATGTGGAAAGGGGTTGCATTTGATTTGAATTGCATAGTTGTAATATAAGTGTACACAGAAAGTGGATTTTTCTGCATGTTTATTTTTTAAAATTTTTTAGTGTTCAACTACAGTGGTCTCCATTTTTCCCCCATTGCTCTCCCCTGCCCTGCCCTCTCCCTATCTCCCACATTCAGTATACCTCCTCATTGTCCTTGTCTATGGGTCCTTTATATACACATTCTACAAACTCACAATTCTTTGTAAGCTTTATTTTAAAATATTTTTCCCCAACTTAAAATTTTAATTAAAATATTAAAAAGGCTTAATGTATCACAAAATTAATTTTATCATTTAAAATATATTTTAATAGTAATAATAAAAATGAGATTTACTTTTTGACACCTATATATTTTTAATAATTCATTTACTTTTAGTTTGATTTTTATAATAGCTTTGGTAGTTCAAAAATGTGGCATATTTTATAACAAAATAAGTTCAACAGTCCTAATTACTTTTATTTCAATAACTTATTTATTTAAAAAATATTATTAGGGTCACTGACCTTATGAAACTGAGGGTCCTTGTGACTGCTTATATTTAGCTTTTAATCCTAGTTCTAGAAATGACATCTCTCTCTCTCTTCTCTTGCTCTCTCTCTTCCTGACATACCTTGCTTTTCCCCTGAATAATCAGCAACTTCCAAGTCAGCAGAAGACAGTGGTCTGGACCTGACTAATGGTCACAGGGCCCAGACCTCGGACAAGTTAGAGACAACATCCTGACTCAAGTCATATTTCAGTTCCTGGGCCCAAATGTAGAACGACCCCCAACTACTTTCCCATGAGACTGGACAGAGGGATGCCAGAAAAGACCTCAGAACTATCCTCAAGGCCTGAAGGAATGATTCATCACCCTTACCTCACCGCTGACCAATCAACTCCCAGTGAGGTCTCAAGCCTCTAACCCATGGTGGGTGTCATGTGATTTTGTACTATAAAATTGGTAACCTACATGCCACTGGGGAATTTGGACTTTTGATCATCAGCTTCCTATTCTCATGGATGGTGCCATTTATAACTATATTGCCAACATTATTCCACTGCGAATTTCAGTGTTTAGTGTTTGGCTCTGCCAGTGCTCATGAACAAAATTTCTGTTCTGTAACACTTGCAACATGAGGGATGGTTGCAATATAACAAAAATAAGAAATGATAAAATACAGACATAGCATTTTGCTTATAAACAAATGAGACATGATTTTTATATAGCACGATTTTCAAAACTGACAGTGCTGTATGAAGAGAAATTGAGTTATTTAAAATATATAAAAATATTTATATTAGGAATAAACTTAACCAATAAGGTGAAAGACTTGTTCACTAAAAACTACAAGTGCTACTGAAAAAAATTAAGACAACACAACTCAATGGAAAGACATATTATGTACCTGGATTGAAATACTTAATATTGTTAAGATGTCAATACTGCCTAAAACAATCTACAGATACACTGCAATCCCTATCAAAATTCTTTTGATAATTCTTGTAGAAAAAGAAAAACCCATTTTAAAACTCATATTAAAACTCAAAAGACCTTAAATAAACAAAACAGTCTTGAAAACAAAAATCAAAATTGGAGGTCTCTGATTTAAAAAATTACTACAAAGCCACGGTCCTCAAAACATTGTGGTACTGGCAGGAAGAGAAATATACAGAATAGTGTAATACTGGAGAGAGCACAGAAAGAAATCTTTACATATTTGGTCAAATGGTTTTTGTCAAGGGCACCAAGACCATTCAACTGAGAAAGGACAGTACTTTCAACAGATGGTATTGGGAAAAGTGGATGCTCAAATGCAAAACGTGAAGCTAAGTACTCACACCATATGTGAAAATTAAATCAAAATGGATCAAATATCTAAATGTAAGAGATACAACTGTAAAACTATTAAAATAAAACATAAAGAAAGGTTTCATGACATTGGATTAGGCAATCATTTCTTGGATATGACATCTGTAAGAAAATATAATATAGATAAACTGGACTACACCAAAATTTAAAACCCCTGTGAATTAAAAGACACAGTTAACAGAATGAAAAGTGAACTAATAAAACAGTAAAAAATATTTGCAAATCATATATGTGATAAGCAGCTAATATTCAGGAACTATAAAGAACTCCTATAACCCAACAACCAAAAAACAAACAATACAATTAAAAGTGGGCAAAGAACTTGAAAAAACATTTCTCCAAAGAAGATATATAAATACTCAATAAACACATGAAAAGATACTCTCCATTACTAATTATGAGGGTAATGCTAATCAAAATCATGATGAAATAGTGTCTCATACTCATTAAAAGTTCTACCATCAGAAAAAGAGAAAGATTGAATGTTGGCAAAGATGCAGCAAAATTCAATACTTGTGCACTGTTCGCAGGTAAAATGTGGTAGCTGCTATGAAAAACTGTGTGGCAGATCTTCAAAAAACTCAAAATAGGATGACCATGTGATCTAGCAATTTTACTTCTGGGTACACACTCGAGAATTGAAAGACACTCAAACAGATATGTGCACACCCCACATTCATAGCAACGTTATTCACTACAGTCAAAGATGGAATCAACCCGAGTACCCACTCAAGAATTAAAAAAAAGAACAAAATGTGGACTATGACTGCATAATTACATATGTATACACTCAAATATGTATAGTGAGATAATTTCCAGACTTAAAAATGAAGGAAATTCTGACATCTGCTATGACATTAGATAAATCTTGAAGACATTATATCAAAGGTGGCAATCACAAGGCCCATGGGCCTAATTCAGCTCTCCACCTTGTTTTATCCGGCCTGGAACCTTGTTTCTACCTGGCAGCAACACCGAGTTCCTTACCCCAAGTTAAGGAGTAGTTACATTTATACTGTCCTAAAATTACATTCAGCCCTTTGAAGGCAACTGCGAGGCTGATGTGGCCCCCAGTGAAAATGAGTTTGACACCCCTGCATTATATTAAAGTGAAAGAAGCCAGGCAGAAAAGGACAAATACTATATGCATTTACTTATATGAGGCACTTACATTAATCACAGTCATAGGGATACAAAGTGGAATGGTGGTTGTTAGATACTGGGGAGAGAAAAATAGGGAGATATTGTTTAATGGGAAAGAGTTTCAGTTTGGGAAGATGAAAAAAATAGAGATGAATAGTGGTAATGGTTGAACAATAATGTGATAGTACTAATACTACTAAACTGTACACTTAAAAATGATTAAAATGATAAATTTTATGTTATATATATATATTTTACCACAATAGAAATACCCATCAGTACATATTAATACTGATAATCTAATGAAAAAAATAAGATGTAAAAAATTCTAAGTATTTTTCTAAGTGTAAGGAAAGTTGGTAAAAAATTAAAGCATTGAACATACATGCTGTTTTCTGTACTCATAGTAAATTATCTGAAAAAAGTGTCTTGTTTTTGAGCTACAAGGTACCTACTGTTATTCATTATTACCATTTAATCTTAAAATAATGGAATGAAAATATTAAGTTTCTTGGGATAAAAACATAGATTTCTAAACACAAATATAAGTATTATTACTTCTTTTAATAAAAATGGTTTCATAATTCATTTAAAACAGTCTTAAAAGAATAAAATGCATAAATTTGACCACTGTTGACACCTTAAGGTTGTATCTCTCTCTCCCTCCAATTTCTTTTATATATAGATATATATCTATATATAATTTGTAGTATATGTTTGTGCTACATATATATGTAGTATATGTAGTATATATGTAGTATATACATGCAAACATATACTACAAGTTATATATGTAATATCTTTCTATATAAAATTACATATATGTACACATATATACATGCAATAATAGAGAGAGCACTTAAATTTTGCAAAATGAAAAGTGTTCTAGAGACAGGTTGAACAACAATAGGTTGTACTTAAAACTACAAAACTTTATAGTTAAAAGTGATTAACTAACCAGTTATAAGATAGGAACAAGTCACTTAACCTCTCTGGGTCTCAGCTTTCTCTTCTGAGAACTGAGGTGATGGTACCTCCTGCGTGGAGTGATTGTGAAGATAGATGAGATCATGCAAAAGAAACTCAGCACAGGTTATACATAAATGATCTTCAAGAAGAGAAATTCAACAGGAAGCCAAATACAGTCAACCTATACAGTAATGCTTCCTCTCTGGACATCCCGAGCCTCACAGATGGGTGTCTTGTGGTGTGACCGTGTCTTGGCTTTGTCGGCTGGCCTAGGGCTGAGCATCTGATTCCCGGTAAACCAACTGTGGCCCTTACCTGGGATTTAAAAAATACTAGATCTAAGGGAGAAGTTTATTCCTTCTCTGGTGGTAGGGCTGAGAAAGCAAGATCAGGAATCCCTCAGACAGAATCTCACATTCCCCAGCAGAGGAAGCTGGTCTGCAACAGGAATAAATCATGACAACACATGCAAAGGCAAACTAAAACAAAGAGTGAAGAAAAGAGAATGAATGTATTTATAAGATGCTTTCAGTAGAAGATGCTTCAAAAATAATTGCAAAAATGTCATAATATATTAAAAATGAGTCAATGATAAGCCTCAAAATTCATATTCATATTACAAATTAAAATTTATTTGAAAGAAATTTCATTGCTATTTCCTGAAATTACAATCTTTTGTTTATTTGTAAATTAAAAGTAATTTTACCAAGTAAAAAAAAATAGTTACATTTTTTGGTTAGTTTCATTCAAAATGAAATAGTCTTGATAATTATATGGAAAATGTGCAACCTTTTATGTTATACATCATAAACTGTACTAAAGAGCATAAATACAAATATTTGATGTACTCAAGAAATTTGAACTACTAATGTGTCAAATACTTTAAAGTTTCTTTAAACACCTTTGACTTTGAAAAAAAAATTAAGACTCAGGAAAGTGTATTTTCTCCTTCCAAAGTAAATGTTTCTTAATTATGCCTTATATTAATATCCTAAAAATAAGAGCCTCAGCCCATTTGTCTATTACTGATATCCATAAAAATAAAGTATGTATTTATAAATGGCTTAAGGAAAAATTAATACTAATCCTATTAGAATTAACATCTTTGATTCAGCATAGTTTGATTTTTTTATAAACAATAAACTTTTACCTGAAAGTATCATTTTAAAAGTTTTTAAATTGTTTAAAGACAATTAATTGTAAGGAGTTTATGAGGTAGGTAAACACAATCTAAGATATCACTTAAACTCCATTGCTGGAATAATACTCCTGTTTCAGGCACACAAGCTATTAAAGCAAAACATAAAGGAAATGAGGAACTTCTTCAATTAAAATAAAAAATGTAAAAAATTGTGGCAATAAATTTTCAATCCAAAGTTTCAATCCAAATGTTATGAGTTGCTCCTGGCTTTCAGAATTGCTATCTGTTATATATGTGACATATGAATACTTCAGCACATTTCTAGGTACAAATAAAGAAGTTCAAATAGTTTACATATCAACAAAGCTTATGTTAAATTTAAGTCAGTTATAAAAGATATTAAAGTAAACAATAGTTTAACATGACAACTACAGCCATACAGGGGTGGCAAAAGTAGGTTTATAGTTCATACTGAACATTTATAAATTTGTAAATTTTAAATTTTATAAAATTAAATTTAAATCATCTAGAGATCATGTACTTCAGTCTTCTTTATTTTCTCATTTGTTTTCTTTCCCTAAGCCAGTGATAGAAAATAGGGAACTAACATTTTTGGTTTAGTATTGATTTAATCATAATATACCATGCCTTCATCTATGGAATAAGCCTGGAAATACCAATATGTTTACATGATACTATCCAGACACACAAAATTTTTAATAATTATATTAAATCACAGTGTGAAGCACCCCAGGTAATATTAACTAAGAAAGAAAAATACTTTCTCTACAAGGTCTTAGAAGCAATTCAATAGGAAACTCAAAAATCAATCAAATGTGAAAAAAAAAAATGTATACATGGCCAAACATTATGTGACATGAGAATTATAAACAACGTACAATTAAGAATTCAAAGCATGGATTTGTTAATCACTAAATCTATTGTAGAGAGCAAATTTTATAAGAAAATAAAATTACTCTATAATTATAGTTGGTTATATCCTACTTAGAAGAGCAAGGTTAAATTTATTCTTCAGCACCAGTAAAGTGAAGAAGCATTGTGTATTAGGGAAAGTTTGATCTCTTGAAAACAGCGATTCAAAACACACAAGGGATATAGACCTTTGAAATGCTTCTCATCCTCTAGCATATTCTAGTTCTCTATTACATGTAATCAGCATATATACTACATATATCAGCTAAGCAAATGAGATGCAAAAAGTATGGGCATTTTAAGGAAATAAAGATGGAGCTATCCAACGTGCACTTTTTCCACACTTCACTTCAAATCAAAGTAATTACAAAGGCACAGTCAGTATCAGCAACAACGGGCACTAGCACAGAGCACTGTACGTAGTGCACCATGTTTGCTAAAACACTCTGAGATACTGATGTTATTTGCTACCATCATCGCCAATGAGAATGGTGGTATTCCAAAAGGGTCTCCACAAATAAAATACTGTCACTAAAATACAGTTCCTATCTCATATTACCACTTACCAGTTCACATGACCAATAATTACTCCAAATTTTAAAAATGTTACTATATTTTCTAAAGCAAGTGGAAAGAGATGCTCATACTCAAGTGGTATCCCATGAATGTTTTTTTTTTTTTTCCTATCTATGGTATATGTACTCTATACCTGCAAAGAAATTCTGTACTATGGGTCTATTGATGACCTCCTGGGGCTTAACAGGGATGCAGAGCTTATTGCCCTGAAATAGCCATATTTTGAAAACTTGAAACCAAGGAGTAATTGCCAATAACAAAAAGTAATGAAATAATAGATTTGTGCCAAAGAAAATCAATTTAAAAGGACAGAAATGAACATACTGGACTAAAATGTGAAGAGGAGTTTCCAAGTGGGTAGAAGATGGACTAGCCTGCAGCAATTTTTCTCTCACTCTCCTGCTTGCCACCTCCAGCTTGCATGGGTGTGAGTTTTAAAGGAGTTAAAAAGGAGTAAACACTAACTAATCCTTCCTCGTTTTCCACATTCATTCTGAAGCAGCTGTACAATAATCTTTAAATCCTTGACATTACTTGATTATGCAGTTTAATTAGCACACCACTCATGGCTGAATATTAGAGGTTTTTCATCTCATATCTCATACCACTTTCCAAATCATTTCTCTGAATGTTGTATTTTAATAACAATCCAATAAGCATAATGTTCATCAAGAATATTATTTATTTTTAAAAGTATATTGTTATTTATAATTTTACCAGAACCTCATTCAAAATTTGATATTGTGCTGCTCAAAAAGATGTTTTTATTTAAAAATGAATATGTTGCACATAATATTTTAATAAAATATATAGGAATGTTTCAATTGTGCTTTGAAATGATTATGATTTTATTTTATTTTATTTTTTAAAGCATTAAAGAATATTTCTTTTTTAAATTAAATTTTATTTTTTATTGTTGTTCAAGCATGGCTGTCTTCACATTCCCCTGCCCCCCACCTCCCCTCAATCCTATATGATTATAATTTTAAATACATAAAGATATTTTCACAGGTCCCAAGATTATGAAACTTTCTGTAACATTTAAGACCACATTCCAGAAAAATATTATGTTTCCAGAAAGTAGATTTTATATAGAGAGAACTCTTATTATATAGATTTTTGTTTCTTGCATAAAAAGGGTATCGATATCATATGTGCACTTGTGAAAGTTATATTTATATATACATATGAATTGTATATGTATTCATAGATAGATGTGTACATATATGTATATAAATATATACATATATATACACATACACATATGATTGCTGAATTTGGCCTCTGCTTCAGGGAGGACCATTATAAACACTATTTTTGTGCTTGATTCTGTCTTTTGGAGACATTTTCTACCTTCTATTTAGGAGAAAAGGCTGGATTGTCCTTTCCCACTTGATCTCATAGAGTTGCTTTTCTGAGCAGAGTTCCTAACAATGCGAGGTGAAAAGTAGGAAGCTACCAAACAGGATTCACAGAGCAACAGAGGTATGCTATGCTTAAAAGCTTCTTTAAATAAGTTGTACTGCCTCATGGAAACACTCCCCTATTAAACGTGGTTTATAGCAATTTGGAAAATTTTCACAACCACAACCTGTTGACAGTGATACCAAAACCCTAAACTGACAACTTTTATGATCATACTATGTACGCATATTGTCAGCCCAATCCAGTCACTGCTGTGTAAGGAACTAACCGCCCTGAAGAGTGCTCCACTAGTGCAATGGTGTACAATACAGCTGTGCATTTTGAAAATGTTCACATGTGGCACTGACAACGTTGGCATACAGGTCTTCTAGCAATTATTATCCATACATCAGCCTGAGGAAATAACACTGTAGGGCTGTGTCTTTGTGAACATTCATTCTCATGCTACATGACTTTTTATAATAAAATGTCATGATCTTATCCAGAAGGATTTCTTAGCACTTGTAGAATAATTTTACTGGTAAAACCTAATATTTTGAAACTTGTTTTGCTCTCCACCTCACAACTTTCACCCACAAATCCCAGATGATTTCTGTCATGAAAGTCAGTGTGACATTTTTTGAGAAAGTTCACAGACCTGCCTCCTCAGTGGGCCAGTGTACCGACTAATCCTGCCTCTGTTTCCAGTAATGCCTTTGGAATGGGTGTCAGATTTCTATCCCCAATCTACTCACTTTTATAGAGCACTTCTTGCTAAACCTCTGTCTTCCAGACTGTTTCACTAAAGAAAATAAATGTGTTCGAAGATTTTATACCAACTATGCATAATGAACACATATGAATACTAATCATCACACATTTGAAAAACTACAATGAATAAATGTAGATAATTAAAGCTTTAATATCTCTTAAAATAAAATTGCATCATTCCATGTCTTAAGAAAAATAATGAATATATGGATTTCTATATTAATATGGTTACAATAGGTTTGTTAAAAGTACATTTTTCTCAGGTGCTATTAATTATATATTTAATTATTTTAATTTTTAAATTTGAGGCAAGAATTTTGTGTTTACAATTACATTATATATTTAACTCCATGTGTTTATATATTGATATATATCAACAGTCCTTGGACTTAGTACACACTCAATAGCTATAAATTAACTATAAAAGTAAGAAGGTTTATATAAATTCTTATGTTTATATTAAGTTTATTTGTAAATAAGTATAGTTTATACTAAACACTATTTAATATTAAATATATGTATGTATATATAAGTAAATATATATTTAAACATTTGCAAAATCATTGATACATGAATTTATACCTAAAGTGTTAATAGATATTTATATGCACATAAGTGATTTATGTTAATTTATATATTTATGCAATGATATATATGTAAGCAAGCACATAAGTGAAATAATTACTATATATAATTAAGGCTTTTTAAAATATGTAACAAATATACAAAGAATATATGAAAAGGCATATTTACTGTTAACAGAAATGTGCTATTAAAAGAAATATACCATAATAAAATAAAGCCTTAAGGAAGTAACCTTATAATGGGATCCAGGCCAAGAAAGAGCTGTTCAAGTTTAGAGCTATGACAAACATGTATATGCTGACATTTACACTCATTTCTATATGCAACTAATTTGTTGGATATGTGGTTTTGTAGATATTTTCTCTTATATGTCTGTCCAGAAAAAGCCCAGCCAGTGTTAATATAATGAAAACAGTTTGGAGACATTGATGTAACCTGGCAGCCAAGGAGAGTGGACTGGAATGGTCATGTATGAACACTGACGACTTCACTGTACTAGTCAGTGGGGCGGCAGATACCACTGAGTGAGCATGTGTACTATGTGTCCATCACATTCAAAATGACTGAGCAAGAAGAGCAGTGAATCTGCATCAAATTTTGCATTAAGTTTGAACCTTCCTCTGCAGAAACTATTTGGTATCACTTTATATTACCCCGATTATTGATATATCTATCTTGATACATCTACCTATCTATCTCATCTACCTACCTACCTACCTATCCCTACCTATCAAAATTTATAGGCTATTTGTGTTTTAAAATTCTACTTTTTAGTGTTTGTTTTTATGTTGATCTATAAATATTATTTTCATATTTAGTAACTAATCTTTCAAAGTTAAGTATGTTCTGAGAGAGAATTTTTTAATGTATAGAAGGTTGTAATGTTAATGTTAGATAATATGTGAATATTTTCTTCTATTTATTTTCATCCTGCATAAAAGTATTATGAGTATATTTTCTTATATTTTATTTTGTACATTTAGTATACTATATATTTGCATATTTTCTTTGAATTATTAGCTGTATATTGAATGAGAGAAGGAAGGATTCAAAATTTTTTTTGCCCATGTACTTATAAGATACTTGCATCTACAGAAGCAAACAAATGAATCTTTCTTCATCTGCCAATTCCATCACTGTCTTATCAATTAACAACAAAGGCACTATTTTAAGTGTCACTTGGCTATCTTTGTACAGTTTTATCTGTATTTAAATTTTAGAAATGCCATGTCAAATACTACAAATATGTTTGTAGTTTTAATATGAGTGCATTTAATCAATACATTGATTAAAACCTGTTATACTATTAAGCTTCTTGATTTAACTAAATGGTATATAACTACATTTAAGAATATCCTCTTTAATATATTTATGAAGTCTTAAAATTTTATTCGTAGAGGTTTTACACATTCTTATTTATTCCTTCCCACTACACATTACTATAATAGTGTATTATACAAGGTAAATAGAATTTATGCCTGAAAATGGATATGTCTCCTCTTCTGTAGGACATTCTTATGAGTATTGAGGAAATAGTTGAGTAGGATTTTGGTTTTTATTGTTGGTTACAGGGATGTCCAACCCATGGCCCAGAGGTTGCCTGTGTCCCAGGATGGCTATTAATGCAGCCCAACACAAAATCCTAAATTAATTTAAAACCTTTTTTTTTATGGCTCATCAGTTTTCACTAATGTTTACGTATTTAACGTGTGGCCCAAGACAACTTTTCTTCTTCCAGAAATACTGTGTCCCAGAGACGCCAAAAGTTTGGACACCCCTGATAGTTTCTTGTGAACCTCAGGCTTCACATTCCTTCAGCAACTGGCTGATAGTGTGTGTGTGTGTGTGTGTGTGTGCGCGCGCGCGCGCTTTATGTTGAGACTGGGTTCCTAGAAAAATGTTTTCAGTATGTGTGGTCTGTTTTCAGCAGTCCTGTGTGGAGGGGATCCCTCCCCTGTATTTGACTGCTATTGCAGACAGACTGGAATTCTCAATTCTCCTCTTCTAACTTCAATCTTAGTAGACCCTATAAACAGGCCTCAATGGTTGAGCATAGTTGTGATAATATTTAATCTTATTCACTTAATCTTTATTTAATAGGCTGTTCATAGTAGAAACAGTGATTTCTCACTAAGAAATATGAAACTATTAAGACCATTTTTTTAAAGTTAGTAGAAAGTAAAATGTTTTGGGGAGAAGAGCTTTTTCTGGAACAATTACACTGTAAAAATCACATGATATCCTCATTTTTAAATGAAGAAATATTTAATTAAAGATCCCAAACTTCTATTTATATATTAGCTTAACACTTTCAATTCCTTTATCTAATATAATCTTTGCTACCACAGAAAATAGAGATATACTGATAGGGAAGTTGAGTAAATGCAGAAACCACTTCAGAGAGTGATAAGGGAGCTGAGCCAGCAGAGATGGCTTCAAAGGAGTTGCCGTCTGGGATTGTTAACAGAGATGCATAAGCTGTTAATGGGTCTGGTGAGATGGTACTGCCAGGCTATGTAAATAGTAGACAAATGTTTAGATAAGCCATTTGTTAACCTTTGAATCCCGGAACCCCTAAATATTTGTACCAGCCTTGTTTCTGAAGTTCTGTTTCTGATATGTAGATTTAAACCCAAACCTATAAATACGGTGGGAAGACAAAGGACTGGGCCCAGAATTTGGAATCGAATCTGTCCTCTGGGCCCGCTTGCGTAATAAAGAATCGTGTTCCGCCATCTCCCCTGCATGTGAGTTATTTTCTGCAACAATAGAACTTTCCACAAAGAAGAAAATGGTATCCTAAAAACATTCTTTTGGGTACAAAATTATATATTCTCATTTCAAGACAGCAGTCTCAAGCATAAGAAATACAACTGTGGGGGAGCTTTGTCCACAGAGCCCCCTGTCCACCATGGATGAGAATAAGTCTACCAAGATATGATCTGCTTGGGGAGGAAAGGTGGCCAATCACTCAAAGGAGGACCAGGAGCCTGTTCCTTAATGGGCTTTTACTGGGTTAATTTACACAAGAATTCAGGTAAAGCTCACTAATCATTGCCAGGCAGTAAGGATCAAACAATAGATAACAAAGAACTCTGAGGGCCTATTTTGAGTCAGGGTCAGATAGCTAAAGAGCTGTAAAACTTTGAGGAACAAATTTACTTCTTGCTTGGGCCCTTATCATTTAATTGAGAGCATTCTAAACAAAGCAGGTTTCACAGGATTTTACATATTCTTTCTTAGGCCTGATTGCCCAGGGAACCCACCCTTTCCAGCACAGGGCTGCACCACCCTGTCATTGTTTCAGGCTTAGGTAGAGCAAGGGAAGTAAGGCAGCCAAGAGATTAGGAGATTTCTCACAGACAATGAGGACTCAGGCTTTGTCAAAGCCGAGGGGCCAGGGCCCATCACCCCCTTTTGCTGTAGCCTCCAAAGTCCTTCTTTGGTGGCCTCCCACATGATCATGTCTGTCTTAGGTCATTTCCCCCTTGGGGAATCTTACCCGTCATTGGCTAACCAACCAAGCATTAGGGGACAGTCTTGGATGAAGTAAAAGGAGCCGAAGTGGCACTCCTGCCAGGGAGATAAGATTTTGTCTCCTTGCTGGCTTACAGTTCCAAGGTCGCTCCCTCAGTCTTAGCCTTGGCAGGGGTTACAGCTTCTGACACCGGGCAGGGTGGTTCCCAACACACAACTGCAAAGGACATAACATTTAAATGGACAAAAGGTTCTATGTCTAATTTATTTATAAATCATTATCTACATATAATAAAATTATATTTGAATACTTAGGAAATTAAATCAAATACTCATATTCTATATCCATATAAGCTTTTAAAGGGTAATTATCTATACTATTGTCTAATTAGAAATTTAAAGTTATTTCACTTGATAAAATAGTTTAAGGTAATACAGTCAAATAGGACCTCATTAAATCCAAGAACAATCAAAGTATTTTAAGTTCTGAACATTGTTAAGTGAATATTGAATAAATTTTTCTTCAAATAAATCCCAATGGATCTATAAAATACTATAAATATCTTCTCTTTCTCCATTATGCACTCAAAACGGAAAATGTTTCACATTTAGTGATATAGTACTAAGTTATAAGTTACTCTTTGGAATTCAATGAGATAAGCAGTTGTACTTGGGAGGATCTAATTAATTAAGTGTGGTTAATTAATAAGCGATAAAACTAAGACACATGATGTCATAAAGTTCCAAAGGTCATTTTCAAGTCTACACCTTTTTCCTTTAAAAGCTTCAGTAAGAGGAACAACAACAACCACAAAACTAACACTGACCGGCAAGGCTGAAATTAATTGGCTGTTCCTCTATGACATTGTTTAAACTCTACACATATTGTTAAATGTATCACATCCTGCTTTCATATATTACAGTCTGAGTCATGCAGTCATTTGGCCAAGGTTACAAAGTTTGTTATTGGTAAAACAGCATTTAAAATCACACAGATTCTGGACTCTTAAACATTAACCATTATATTCTATGGGGTCTGAACCAATTTTTCATTTTTGAAGTAGGGACTCATAAATACTATAAGCTAAATAGTCAAAAAAAATTATAGAGGTCAGGGCCACTTCCAATTAATAAGAGCCATCATTGTGGCAATATAAATGACTCTCACAAACCATAACCATTCACTGCCTGCCTATTTCCAGATAAGAAAAAAACACTTTCTGAGGCATTTTGTTATGGGTGTTTAACAAAGAAATCACTTTCCTATTTTTATAGACTTGAACTGTAAAACTCTTTATGCTTCACTATAATCTCTATTATCACATTTTGTTTACCACAATACAGTGAAAATCAATATATACTGTAACTTGGGCAAGGTCATAAAGCTAATAAAGAAGAAATCTAGAAAAAATGATATATTCTCATGAATCCCAGGTTTCTCCATTCCATTACACTGCATCCTGTGTGTGTGCAAATCTATAATGCTAGACTTTATTTTATATTTAACATCAAAATCAGTCACAACCATGGCTCATTTAAGTCCAGAAACTGTTAAGTCACTGACTAAAAAGAAAAAGTAGGGAAAGTTCACAGAAAATAATATACTTTTAATAGTATAATAGAGCTAACTTAAGAAACATTAAATCAAAAAGAGACCGAGGAAGAAGGTATAATGTAAAATGACTTCAAAGTATTGGCTTGGAATGCAGTGACATTGTGGTGATGACAATGAAACGAACAAGAAAGTTCAAATTGGTGATTCTTACTACATTTTCATAAATAATCAATCACAATGGGCAAAGTAATCTGAAATGAGTCACAGCACATTTGTGGGAGGAATGTGCTTGTGTGTTCCTGTATGTATACTTGCAATTAGAACCCAATTAGTATATCATGTTAAAGAAAGAGTATCCAATTACCAAGATAACATATAGTACAAAACATCTTTTTAGCCCTGGCCTGCTGGCTCAGTTGGTTGGAGCATCATCCCATACACCAAAAGGTTGTGGGTTTGAGCCCCAGTCAGGGCACACATCTAAGTTGTAGGTTTGATCCCAGTCAGGGTGCATATGGGAGGCAACCATTTGGTGTTTCTCTTCCACATCAATATTTCTCTCTCTGCCTCTCCCTGTTTCTCTCTGTCTCTCTCTCTTTTTCTTTCTCTCTAAAATCAGTGAACATAACCTTGGGTAAGGATTTTTTTTTTAATTTTTTAACACAAATAAAATTATAAACTATTGGACATTTTTACTGAATCTAGGAATTAAAATCACAATAGTTTTAATATGTCATATTTAGAAAGGCTTTTTGAGGCTTTTTTGGTCAAGTTTCAAGACATGTTATATGAGTAATTTTTGGTATATTAAACTCTGACATAAAGTCATAGAGACTATAACAAAAATTACATGTCTGCCTTTAGTAAAGAGAGCATTATCATAGTGTAATAAAAGTTTCATATGGTAAGATGAAGTCAGGCTTCAAACAATTCTAAATCCAAAGTTATATTTATTTGGGTACCACTTTCTTTCAAATGTAAAAAATCTAGTACGAGTGCAGAAGTAAATATAGTTAGCCCTTGAGCAACCTGAACTTGGACTGCAAGAATCCATAGTTATATGTGGAGTTTTTAAGTAAATACTGTAAATATATTTTCTCTTTCTTAAAAATTTAATAACATTTTTCCCTAGTTTAATTCATTATAACAATATAGTATATGATATATATAACATGCAAAATATGTGTTAGTTGAGTGTTTGTGCTATCAGTAAGGCTTCTGGTCAACAGTAGGCAATTAGTTGAAGTTCTGAGGAGACAAATGTTATATGTGGATTTTCAGCAGTGCAGGGACTGGCACCTCTAACCAACTCACTGTTCAAGGGTTTAACTGTATATCTTTTCCCAAATTTTCTGTCTGATAATGGTAGGTGGATAAACATATTCCTATTTTTTAATTTTCTTTACTTTAAATTTGCTATAACTGCAAAACTAACAAGAGCCATAGATTTCATCTTTGCTTTCCACCTTGTGATTTTCAATTCTATTTTCACTCTTGTATCCTTTATGAAATAATACTTATTACAATTTTTAATTTTTGCATGAATTATTTTTGATGTTTCCTCATCTAGAAAAGAGCAAAGTAAATAGTTCTTGTTGATACTTTAATATGCATAGAATAAAGTAAATATTCACGAACACATTTTGAAGAAATAAATAAATTTTTGTAATATTTCCCCCTATCAAATATTATGTAGGAGGTTAGTAAAATACAGTAGATTATCATGCCTTGATAGAAGTATGTGATGCTTCAGAAAAATGTGAGTGACAATAGCAACCAAACAACGAGCAGAATCTCGTGTTGCCTTCAGCATAGATGGGGCAATACCACTAACACTGAGTATTTTCTCTGCACTAATATAGCTAACTGTTTCTCCCTATGTTAATAGGGACTTGGTTAAAATATGCAGTAAGCATGCCAGGTAGATAGCTTGAGACCACTGGAGTTTTAGTAAAAAGTAATTCAGTTCTTAGAAACAAAAATTCAACTAATGGTGTTAGTTTTCTCCAATGCTGAAAGTAAATTTTAATAAAACAGATGACTCATAAACTAACTTTGGTAATATTATCTTCAAGTAAAATTAATTATTTTAATCTAGTTTGTTTTCATTATTAAAACCACATTTTCATTATTAAAACTAAGGTTATTCTTTGAAAAAACAAATAAAACAAAACAGGCAAACAAACAAATAGAAAATCCTGAAGGGACTTCTAATCAAGATGAAGGAGGATGGAAACACTGTGCTCTCCTCCTCCCATGTCACATCAGATTACAACCAGGTGGGTAGGAAGGGTAGAGAAGTGAAATGGGCTCATCCCACAACCATTTGTGGTGGTAAAAATCAGGAGAGATATCTTTGCTGTGCAGAACACACCCTGAGGAGCAGGATATCCCAGCCCCACTCTGGGCTCTCCAATCCAAAGCGCTAGTGCCAGCAAGAGGAGTCCCCACAATATCTGGCTGTGAAATCAGCTGGAATTCTGTTCAGGTGATGTGGCGGACTGCAAGAGGCCCAGATCTTACTTTTAAAGGGCCCACCCACAGGCTTACTCACTGATGGACTCACTTGCTTTGAGCTCCAGCACAGGGGCAGCAGCCCAAATAATGCCAAGAACATACGGGAAGAACTGAATTGTCTGGCTTCAGGGCAAGGGCTGGAGGGACAGCTTTTTCCTGATAGAAGTACTGACAAAAGCTATTGTTCCTTTGTTGCAATCTCCCCCCACAGAGCCCACAAATGGGTACCACCGTTTCTTTACTGAGTCCTCCCCCTACCCAGCCTGCAGTTGCAGCTGGGGGCCATACCTGAGGACTCCATCCAACTAGCTAACAGTGCTTGCCCCACTCTTGTGATTCCCTGAGACTGTGCTCTGTAAACTAGAGCACGAGTCAGAACATCTTTCAGCAACTCCTCCTTAAAGCTTCTGGACTTAGCCTATGCTGATGCTGAGAACTTTCCTAAAATCTCTCAAAGATTCATAGACCTTAAATAAGCAGCAGCTGACCACTGTATGCCCTGTACCTGTTGCTAACTGGCCGTATTAGAGGCTGGTATTAGAGGCAACCAGCCTTAGCCTCTCCCTGGTGCCTTCAAATCCAGCACAAGCAGCTGCCAACTAAATATCATACTGTCACTCCTACCAGGTGGCCTGGTCTGGGTACAAGCAGTGACTGACCTGAGCTTTCACTGGAACCCCTCCCAAAAGTCCCCAGAACCAACATATCTGGTGGTCAGCTTCAGACCACATTAGAGCACTACTCAATTAGCTACACATATGACACACCCAAAGGGTGAAATCCACAGGCACCAGAAGTCCCACTAAAGTGAATCCTTTGCCATGGGGTCAAGTTCTGCTAAACAACTAATCCATAGTCATGGCCAATCCTCACAGCCAGTCAGCCTGAGGGTAAACCTCACTCATGGACTTGCCAACAGAAAACAAGCTTCAAATCCAACAGGAAGGCACACAAACTCACAAAAAAGACATTCCTGGAGCACCTGACTCAAGTGGCCAGGGAGTCACCTCTGGGTGCCAAAGGACACCCACTACATAAAGTCATCCTGCCAATATAGAGAAACAGAATATCTATTTAATATGTAGAACAAACAGAGAGAGGCAGCCAAAAGGAAAAAAAATAGAAAAAATCTCCATAAAAAGAACAAAATGGAGGCAAATAACCAGATGATAGAGTTTGAAATATTGATTATAAGGATGCTCAATAAACTTAGGGGAGGAGCAGGTACACTGAAGTGAGAACTTCAACAGAGAGATAGGAAGCATGAAAAAAGAGATAGAAAACATAAAGAGCCAGTCAGAAATGAAGAATACAACAGAAATGAAGCACACATGAGATGGAATCCATACCAGAGCAGATGAAACAGAGAAGCAAGTCAGCAATTTGGAAAACAGGGTAGCAAAAACCACTTCATAGAAACAGCAAACAGAAAAAAAAATTTTTTTTTTGAAGTGAGGATAGTTTAAAGTGTGGACCTCTGGGACCACATCAAGTGTAACACCATCACATCATAGGGGTACCAGAAAAAGAGAAGAGAGAGTGAGGGATTGAGAACCCATTTGAAAAAATAACTACTAAAAATGTCTTTACCTTGGTGAAGAAAATCGACATACAAGTTCAGAAAGTGTAGAGAGTCACAAACAAGATGAACTCAAAGAGGTCCACACCAAGACACATCATGATTAAAATGCCAAATGTTATAAAGAGACAATCTTAAAAGTGGCAAGAGAAAGCAGTTAATTACGTACAAGGGAACCCCCATATAACTGTTAGCTGATTTCTAAACAAAAACTTTGCAGGCCAGAATATTATAACACCAAATTCACCAAGAGATGAAAAACAAAGACCTACAATCAAGATGACTCTGTCCAACACTACTGTCATGTAGTATCAAAGGACAGATAGGGTTTCCCAGACAAGAAAAAGCTGAAGGAGTTCATCATCACCAACCTGTATTATAGGGAATGTTAAAAGAACTTCTTTATGAAGAAGAAGACCAAAACATAAATAATAAAATAGCAATAACTACATATCCATTAATAATTATTTTAAATGTAAGTGGATCAAATACTCCCATCAAAAGACACAGGGTGGCTGAATGGAGAAGAAAAGAGCCATACATGTGCTGCCTACCAGAGACCTACTTCAGATCGAAAGACACACACAGACTGAAAGAAAAGGGATAGAAAAATATATTTTATGCAAATGGAAATGAAAAAAATAAAGCTGGGGTAACAAGACTTATATCAGACAAAACAGACTTCAAAATAAATGCTATAACAAGAGACAAACAAGGGCATTTCATATATAATAGCCAAGATATGAAAGCAAACAAAGGGTTCATCAATAGCAATTGTTTAAAGAAGGTATGGTACATAAATATTGTGGGGGGGTTTCACCTGTAGGGCACCCCCACCCCGGCCACCATGGATGAGAATAAGTCCACCAAAACATGATCTGCTTGGGGAGGAAAGGTGACTGATTTCTCAAAGGAGAAGGGCCAGCAACCTGTTCCTCAATGGGCTTTTACTGGGTTTAATTTGCATAGGAATACAGGGTATATACCTAAAGCTAATCAATCATTGTCAGGCAGAAATGATTAAACAATAGATAACATTCAAAGAACTCTGAGGGCTTACTTTGAGTCAGAGTCAGATAGCTAAAGGGCCATAAAACTTTGGGGAACAAACTCACTTCCTGCTTGGACCCTTATCATTTAAATTGAGGGTATTAGCAAAGTAGGTTTCATGGGATTTTTAAAAATTTTTTTAAAGATTTTATTTATTTATTTTAGAGAGATGGGGAAGGAAGGGAGAAAGAGAGGGAGTGAAAAATCAATGTATGGTTGCCTCTAGCACACCCCATACTGGGGATATGGCCTGCAACCCAGGCATGTGCCCTGACTAAGAATCAAACCAGCAATGCTTTGGTTCACAGGCCTGCAATCAATCCATTGAGCTACACCAGCCAGGGCCAAGGTTTCATAGAATTTTATGCATTCTTTTCTAGGCCTGATCGCCCCAGGGAACCTGCCCTTTCCACAACAGGGCCACACCCACTTCTGGCATTGTTTCAGACTTAATTCAGGCAGGTGAAGTAAGGCAGCCAAGAGATTAGGAGACTTCTTGCAGACAGAATGAGGACTCAGGCTATGTTAAAACTGAGGGATGAGGATCAATCACCCCCTTTTTCTATAGCCCCCAAGTCCTTCCCTGAAGGCTCCTTCATGACTTAGGTTGTCTTTCCTTTGAGGAATCTTACCTGTCATTGGCCAAGCAGGGTGAAGAGAAAGGGGGCAGAGACAGTGCCCCTACAGGGAAGATAAGCTTTGTCTCCTAAGTGGCTTATGGTACCAAGGTCTTTCTACTCAGCCTTAGCCACAAAGGGGTTATAGCTTCTGAAACCAGGCAGGGTGTTTCCCAAAAATATGCTATGGAATATTACTTGGCCTTCAAAAATAACAAAATCTTACTGTTTGCAACAGCATGGATGGACCCAGAGAATATTATGCTAAGTGAAATAAATCAGACAGAGGAAAGCAAATACCATATGATTTCACTTATATATGAACAAATAAATAAATGAAATTGAAGCAGACACATAGATACAAAGAACAAACAGATGGATGCCAGAGGGGAGGGGGCTTGGGAAACTGGGCAAAAAAGATTAAGAGATCAATAACTACAAATTGGTGATTACAAAATAGTCATGGGTAGATGAAGTACAGCATAGATGATATAGTTAATAATATTGCAATAAATATAGACTTATCCAGTGGATCACCTTGTAAGTTATATAAATGTCAAACCATTATGCTGTACACATGAAACTAATGTAATATTGACTATCAAGTGCTATTACAAAGTAAAAATAAGACTTAAATGGAAAATAAAAATAAAATATTAATTGAATGAGTCAAAAAACATAATCACCATTAAAGTTAATTTAAATAAAATATATATTATAGTGACTTGAAAAGTATGTGGTGTTTAAGTAGAATTCCACCAATTCTATAATTGTTACCTGCCTGAACCCATTCTATTCTTCCAAACAAAAGCAGAACTAGGTATATGTACACTGAGGAACAAACATTTTCCATGAATTCTCCAAAAATTGTGCCAATGTCTTTTGTTAAAACACTTTCAGAGAAAAAAAATTAAGATAAGTTTAATATTGGATCCTTTGTAAACAACATCTGTTTTCTGCTTACTTTTACCAAGCTTTCTGTATTTTAAAATAAACAGAAAAAGGAATTGTATATCATATTAATTCTATTTTAATTCATTTTTGCTATAAAATGAAATGTAGAGTTGCAGTATTCAAATGAATGTAGCTTACATTTATAATCAGATGACTTGAAACAAAATATAAGTGGACAGAAGAGCATCACATTGGGAAGTGATGTTTTGATATTCCGACAATAAAAAATAACATGTATCCTCTAGAAAAGGAATTCCAACCTGTGGGTAATGAGGAAAAACACTATTTAACTCTTTCTTAGGCAGTGATACTTTAAATGGTGAGGTGAGTTGCTAGCCTTTTCTAAAAAAAGTGTGAAATTCTTTTATATATTTTCTTTATAAGAAACAATGCAGGAGAGGAAAATAAATACCCTCTTACACCTCTTTCTCCTGATCTATATAATTTTTTACTTCCTCTTTATGAGAGAAGTTGAAGGGAAGCTATGTTGTTTCTGTACTTAGACCAGCATTGTCCATCTACCACAAAAATAAGTCCTCCTATACTTCTCTCTGAAAGTTTCTGGACATAAAATCAGAGAGTGAGATCAAATTTGGTGTTAAAAATGTAGGTGCTGTTCTTGCTACAATGCAGGCCATGTAGCATTGCTATTTTTTTTACTTTAATACCCCACAAAAGAATACCTTTGTAGTTTACTGTCAAACTTTTCATCAAAGTCCAACATCACTTACAAAATTCATTAAGGCTTAATTTAAGAAAGAAAAAAAAAATGCTTTGACCATAGCATACAAATGAAACTATTGCTTTATTTATAGTACTATATATATCTTCTCAGCCATAAAAGTTTAGCTATTGTGATTCATTATTCATTGGTAGAAATCTTGCTCTTTAGAGATGTAAATGAGAACAAATGAGTTACAGTTCAGGAACAAGTTTTATGTACCTGGATTACTAAATTCAGGAAAAATGAACATAGATATTAACCCAAAGTGAATTCTAAAGAAACAGCTTATTAAACCACCCTTTCTTTTGCTTTCAGTTTACTATAACTTACATGATCATAGGATCATGATTAATTAAGGCAGTGTACTGTGGTAAAATTAGAATTGGGTTAAAAATGAGAAAATGAGTTCTCTTATCCTGGCTTTACTCATAGCTGCTATTAGCTTTATGAGCTTTGTTTCCCTCCCTATCGTGCCTGTACTCCAGGATGCCCTCCTCGTCATCACACTCAACGTGTTCATGCTCTGGTATTTATTCATTAAAATACTTGTTCAACAAATATTGACACATTGCTATCAGAGGCTGTTCTTGGCAAAGGGGGAAAAGTGTTGGGTCAGAGAGGAAACACCCCAAGCTTTAGAGTGCTTAGAAGTTCTCAGAAGTGAAATAGACAATGAAAAAAAAAACACACACATTTAACCAAATAAAGAAAAGTGCAGGGTAAAATACAAGCACAAAAAGAAATGGAGGGCAGTAACCAAACAGCTCTGGAAACTTTAAGGAAGAAGTCATTTCTAATGCACCTTAAAACCAGGAGTGGGAAGAAGGGTCTGTGGAACTAAAGAGACTGTGAATGTAGAATTCCAAGTGAGAAAGAACATAGTCCATTCACTGAATGAAAATAAACTTCATTAGGTCTATTGTGTAGAAATGCTCAACTGTGTTTTTTTTCTAAATTTTTAACTTTTCACCCTGGCCATGTTGCTCAGTTGGTTGGAGTTTGTTCCGACAAGAAAAGATTGTGGGTTCAATTCTCAGACAGGGAGTGTATGGGAGCCAATCATTTCTCTCTCTCTCTCTTCCCCCTTTCCTCTGTCTCTAAAATAAATAGCATTAATATCATTTTTTTTGAAGAAAGTTTCAAGGAATAAATGCTTTGATGATTAAAAAATAATAACTAAATAAATTAATTAATTAACATCCTCAGATGATTATTCCCTTTATATGCCCAGGCTACTATGACATTAAAATACTCTTGGGTTCATACAATTCAGAAATATGCTGTCTTATACTACAATTGAAGAATTTTATCATGGATAATTTTATATGTTTTCATTTTCTTAAGCTTCAAAGGTAAATCTTAAGGACTGAAGAGTAAAGAAAAAGACACTGTAGTAAATGAAAGAAGTTACCAGCATATCAATACAGTATTATTGCCAATATTTATAAAATAGGCATTCATTTATCCTCTAAACATTTGTCTTCTAAATATCATCTATTTGAAGCTATAATCTTGTAGTGAGTTATGAAAATATGCCATTTCATGGCGATTCTTCCCAACAATGGCTCTTTGAAATGTTTATCTGTTTCTTAAAAGTATGGCAAACACCCAAATCCACAGCTTAACTTTTATTTTCTGATAGTGACACATGAATTGTAAGAAGGCTTTGAGGCAGTACAGTAGTTAAGGACAGAGTCAACAATCAAAAAAACCTCAAATTCAAAAAGCTGTTTAAGCTCAGTGAACAATGTCAAAAATATGCTGGCTTTACTTAGGAATATATCAAGTATGCTTCTCTTTGAATTTCAATTTTATCATTCTATGTAACTGCTGGAAGTTTTTAATTTTGTCTTAAAATTGAAGAGTGAAATAATGGGACTCAGAAGGGTGCATCTTTTGTTTGATAAGTTCACATTAGTTCACATATATTTTATTGATTTTAATAATATATTTAAAATTGGGTTTAATATCCTAATTATTTATTTATTTGTTTTAAAACAGAACACAAATCATAAAAATAAGATGTCATACCAGTGGGGCAATTTAGGACTTACCTAAATTAAACAATTTGTAATTTGTTTGAAAGAAAATATACTTATTGACTTATGATATTTAAATAAATTATTATATTAGACTGTAAGCAATGGATCAAAGTTTATGATGTTCACTTAATATTAAACAGTTCACCACAAGTTATGCTTTTTATTTTTTTCTGCATGAATTTGGAAGAGCCTGAAGTAATTTGGTATATGATTATGAAGCTAATAATTGCTTTATAATTATTCTAAGTTTTATGAGAAATTAAAAAGTGAGGAACTCTTATCAATATAAACAATACCATTCTAGAGTACAGGAACACCATTCTAGAATACAGAAACAACAAAAAAGCAATGTGAAAAGTAATTGAAACATTTAATCTATTTTGAAATGTGTAATACATGAAACATTGCATACAGTTCTTAAAAATGTGTAGAAAACTCAGGCTTGCATCCAAAATACCCATACCAGAAATAAAATAATATTTAAATGATATAATCTTAATAATTTTGAAGAGAAGTATTATCAAACATCAAGCTAATAATAATAATAAAGAGATGCTTGCAAGATAAAGAGTAAAACTTTGATGAAGACATATAATAAATTAAATTTTAATGTGTTAGATGTCACTACTTGATCAATAATGAAAATAGTTCTAGGTGACTGAGAGTTAACCTATTTAAAAAGCAAAGCACATCATAATAAATACTGTTATGTAGTTGAGTGAGAATGAGAAAAGTGCAAAGGAGAAAATCAATTCTAGTCACCTTCATGGGTTTAATAGTCTTTACATACTTTCCACAAAGTGGAAAGGTGTGGAGAGTTTATGTAAGTGTTTGAAATGAAAAATAAAGTTTCTTTTATTTGTTTGTAGGTACTGAGACAGAAGCTGAAAGTTTGGCATAAATGACTTTCAATCCAATGGAAGGCATACCCCCAGATCTCTGATCTTGATATATCTAAACAACATCTACCTTCCCACAAAATAAAGGATTTTGATAACAGAACTAAAAACCAATATGTAGTTATATATAAATAGATAAAAGACTTTTAAGACAATATTTAGACTTAATTATTCTTTTAGCCCAACAAAAATTTTTCTTTCTTTGATTATAAAATTTCTATGTCATCAGCAAATAAGGGACATTGTGTTGAAGCCAAAGGAATTACTCTCAAATTATAACTCAAACTTGAAAGAACATTTTGTAAGAATTACTATGTTATTTTCTTCTGAAGAGAGACTGATCCAAATAATTAAATTCATCTTCTGGGAAATTACCTCACAGAACACACAGTTGCAGATATTAAAAATGCAAAGCCATTCAAAATTTTTAAAAGCATCCCCAAAGCTTTATATTCTGATCATTTATACAGATTGTTCAGACACATTAATCTTGAAGATAGTCAAGATGAAATAAATAAATTTTGAAATTTGCTTTATTTCCCAGAACATTGACTGAAACAATCACACAATAGTCGAAGAAATGGCAATACTAGAACTCTGGCCAATGAGCATGATGGTACTGAAACAAAGTGTCCAATTAATTAACCCTAAATTTTCATTTGTTCCTTGAGCACATTATTCTGTGAATCTTAATGTAATTCAGTCTTGTAGAATGATTTCCTCAGTGTGATGTATTGGGGAATTTTTAAGAAATAAGTCCATCCTTTCTAGTCTCATCTCATCAATAGAAAACACTATGGAATATAATCACCCAAGTCTTTATTAAAAGATGCTCTGCTTATTTGAAGCTTTGTGTAGAGGAAGGGCAAAACTGGAAAGTTAATTCAACTTGATGAAGTACTGGGTGATCCACAGCAAAATGTGGACACCTGGGAATCAGCTCAGCTATTATGTTCTGCTCTATGTATCTTTTCTCTGCTACCATTCATTTGAAGGTAAAATTAGACATATTTCAAACAGCCAGAATAAAATGACATATTTATATGGAAACACCAAGTTTTGAAACTAATCTTTAAAGAGTGGCTCACAGAAGAAAATAGAGACTATTAAGTTCCTAGTAAAGAAATGTAAAATCTTGGATATTTGTGCAGAAAAAAAAACAGTTGGATTTTTTTCAAATGACCCCAATGTGGTAAAAGGATAGTGGTGTTACAACATCAGACAGTATCACATAAATTGTCTGAAGGCCTTAATTGTGTTTGCTAACAAGTAGGTAATTTTTCTAAATCATTGGATCAAATGAAGTCCATGTACACTAACATTTAGTTATTTTTCTCTGAAGAAGAAAAATTGAAATATATTTTCATCAAATATAATAAAAAATATAATGAATTTTCAGGAAAAGATACTTTTGAACTACAAAAATACTGGAAATATTATAAAACCAACATGAAGAAATAAAAACAATATTATGGCAATGTGGATTTTATTTGAAATTATTATTTTTCAATCTTTGCAAAACTAATTTTAACTTAAGAATTTTTCTTTTGGATAATTGCCACAGAAGTTAAACTTTTGAAAATAAAAATATATAAAATGATTTTATTAATTATTAATGAAAAATAATAATCTGGTTATGCTATTTATTAAATATTAATATATCAAGAATATAAATTTTATCAAAGCCATTGAAGTTTGAAGAACTTAAGGCTCAAAGGTAAAATGCAATGATATCATTTATTACTACGATAGAACAGTATATAAATAAAAATTGTATTTTTTTTTCTTTTGTAACAACATTTTTACTTAAAGTGTTTTAAGCATCACATACTTTTTTTGAACTGTGATATTTAAATATTGTGCTAGCATTATAAGTACAAAATTCAATAAGAGAAATTTTCTGGGTGTTTGTTTTGATGATTATTACTTATTTAATTTCATGGTTATTCCTCACAATAATTGCACATCTAAAGAAAAGAATAGCCCTGGTTGGTGTGACTCAGTGGATTGAGAGTTGGCCTGCAACCCAAAGGGGCACAGGTTTGATTCCCAGTGTGGGCACATGCCTGGGTTGCAGGCCATACCTGGGTTGCAGGTCCCCAGTGCAGGGCGCAAGAGAAGCAACTACACATTGATGATTCTCTCCCTCTCTTTCTCCTTCCCTTTCCCTCTCTCTAAGAGTAAATAAACAAAACCTTTTAAAAAATAAAGAAAAGGATAATAAAAATATATTGAATCTGGGAGCCAAATACACTGGAATGCCACTACCTTTTGAATCATTAACATCATTAAATCTCACTCAACTATCTTTCAACAGACAATATCTAACTGCAACCTACACTCAATGTAGTATTATTGTTCTGACTAGCTATCTTTTGCATTGAACATAGGTTTTACACTATTTGAAACCCCTCTGATTATGACAACCAGATCCACAAGCCTCAAGAAGCTTTCACAGATGAGGTCTCACAGAGCCTTGCTGCAAACAGAGGATCTTGTTACGTGATTCCTGCCCTGGAGCTTCTCTGAGACCCATGACGGGGAGGGGGGTGTTGTAGGGAATGTCAACTAGTCCTAGTGTCTTGGTAGCCTGAAAGTATAGGGATTAATGTTAACAGGACCATCCAGGAACAATGAAGACAAAGGGTGTTGAACAAATATTTCACTGTTTTGTCTTTAGATAGTCAATTCTGTGGTCTACTTTATAAGGCTTCTCAGAAGGTCCTAGTGGGAGAGGACAACACTTACCCAAAAGGCTTCTGACTCAAGAACACATACTTGTGTTGGCTTTTCCTCCTTTACTATTTCAATCTCCCTGCTCTTCATTCCACCTTCTAGCTGGGATCACAGTCTAAAACAAACTAGCCTCACACTAGCCTGGACTTAGGCCCTGCTATCAGGGTGGACCTTAAGCTAAGGAACAATTAATGTGTCATCTTGGCTGTGTCATCCCATATAGGTTAAATTATATTAATTTATCAAGCATTTTTCATGGGGATACATGAGGTATCTGTGTCTTTACTTAAAATAAGAGTATGCTGTGAAACTCATATCATCATTTTAAAGTTTTTACATTGATCTATCCAGTCATCCACTCTAAAGTGTGTCCAGATTTGAAGCAATTCAAAATCCAGCTCTCCCGGCCGGCTATGGACATGCATGAAAACCTGAAGCGTGCAGAACCCAGCTCTCCCGGCCGGCTATGGACACGCATAACACACTGTGAATGGCTTGTCGAAACACGAGAAATAATCATACACAGAAACAGTTTTCTATAGGGAAGTTAAGAAATGGAGTGGCCACTCTCCAAGTTGGTGAGCACCTGGCTAACCCACTAGGGGGGAGAGCCCCGTTCCTTTGTCCCAGTGGGTTTTTATTGAGAGAGTAGACACAGTTTGTGGATTAACAGTCTGGCAGAAGGGATCAAAGGGGACACTTATCTTACAAGGATGCTAACAGAGTCCCTATTGTGATTCCAGGCAGAGATTGGAGTTTTATCATATGAAAGGACTACAGGTTTCCAAAGGTTTCCTGACTGTGCCTTCAAATTCCAAGTTAATAACATCCTCCAGCAAACAGATCTCACAGGATCTTGCATATTCTTTGTCCCAGGCCTGATTACCCCGGGGGTCTGCTGTCTCTGGTCTGAGCTGCCCCTTTAGGCTGTTTGCTAAGCCCTGAGAAGGGCTGGAGACAGAGGCAGCAAGGAGACTTGGATTTCTCACATCTGAGTACAAAGACTCAGGCTAAGAGGGGGCAGGGGTTGAAGATCACCCCTTCCTTTCCACAGCCCCTTCATTTATTTCCACAGTCTTGTGAGTCTTATTCCACAGGCCTAAATGAGACCAGAACCTGCCTTAGGTTGATCCTTCATTAAGGAGTCTTACCCGTCATTGGTAACTGATCTAGCATTTAAAGGCCAGGCACAGAACAGGTAGCGTTCATGCCAGGGGAATAAGTTTTGTCTGCTTAGTGGCTCCTGATCCGGAGATCTCTCACTCAGCCTAAGTCACATGGGGTCACAGCTTCCTGAGACCAGGCAGGGTGGCCCTCAACACAAATTTTCTGTGAAAATTCAATATAACTGTAACAATATATTTTTTTATTTTTTAAATTTAATCTGCTTTGTATTTTTTCCATTACCTTTAGTCCTCTTATCCCTTTCCCCAGCAATCCACACACTGTTGTCCATGTCTGTTAGTCCTTTTTCTTTTTTGCTGTCCCTCTCCTCCCAACTTCCCTCCCCTTAGCTGTCATCTGCTCTCCTTCTATGAGTCTGTCTCTATTTTGCTTGTTCAGTTTGTTCATTAGATTCCACATATGAGTGAAATCATGGTATTTGTCTTTCTCTGACTGACTTTTACTTAGCAAAATGTTCCCCAGGCCCATCCATACTGTCCCAAAGGGTAAAATTTTCTTCTTTGTCTATGGCTGAGTAGTATTCCATTGTATAAATGTCCCATAGTTGTTTGACCCACTCATCTACTGGTGGACATTTGGGCTGCTTCCTCTGGTCCTCAGTCATTGTTATTGCCAGTTCTCAATCTTTTGTTTTTACAGATCCCACCTCAAATTTGCACTACAAAAATCTCATCTCTCTCTGAAGGAGTCATTCTAGTTTGTTCTCTCATCTCTGTGTCCTTTGTTAGATGCTGATGCATTTTTTATCATGTCCGAATGTAGAAGCAAGTTTCATCTTTATTACATATATAGGTTATTTTGGAGGATGCAGCCTTGGTGTGTTTTAATAATGGGTTTCTTAATAATACAAATCTTGATTAAGAAACTGAAATAAAAACCAGAATGTAAGAAAAGAGAGCCCACCCAACTGTATAAACAGATGCTGATTCTCTGTTTAGGAAAAACTAAATGCTTTTAATTTACATCTGTTATTGCTGCCTTTCCTCATATTTTAATTATTATTTCTGGAAAGAAGAAGTCCATTGATTTAGAGAACTCTAATTTTGTTATATGCAATAAAAGTATTGTTCAAATCTGAAAGTTTATTTTTAAGAATTTTTTTTTATTTTCTAGGTAGCCTCCTTTGAGAATGATAGGCTTGTGAAATCTTATGGGGACATAAAATGACTTCTGTTTTTTAAGTGCTTTCTGTCTTATTGCTTCTTTTGAATGCCATCCTAGTCCTAAAAACTCTCTTTGCTTATTAATTACCCCTTGTTTACAGGAATTTGTGAAACTTTGGCTTAGAAAAATCAAATCTATACAAAAAGATAAAAAAGGAAAAGAAAAATAGAATACCTAGAGAGACATAAATTAACTCTTAGCTGACTGCAAATTGTGAATCATTATAATTATCCTTTTAAAAACACAACTCAATTAACTATTTTCTATGTAAGATTAGATATGTATATTTACTCGGAAGATCAAGAATTATTATTGGAACTATTTTTCCTCGCCCCGAATGCAAGAGATTCCTTTTTTATGTTAAGGTGACTCCATCTTAAAATCCATTCCTGCAGCACACTCCAATGTTCTGTTAGCATTTTCTTTCTGTGTTTTACATTTTTCCCTACTTATTTTTCTCTACATAAGTCTCTTTATTGTAAATTGATCATTTCGGTCATAATGGTCAATTCTTTAATTTTCCCATTTGGTATATCATGTGTTTTGCACCTGTCCCCCACTATTATCTTCAAGATACAAAAGTAACGTATGGAAAATGAGTAGACCCTCCCTGCTACCAGTGCAGTCGAGTAGGCAAGTATGGTGGGCTTTAGCTAAAAGTTATTTGGATTTGGAGAACCTAAACCTCTTGGGCCCGCACAACTTAATCTCCATAGTATGATAACTTCACTAATCTTACTCTTCCTGTTCCAGAAAATTATACCTAGAAAGATAAATTATGCAAATAATATCATTGTTCCCTTCAAGGACTTCTGAAAATCTCTTTAAAGATGAGCATCGGACGTTGACAATAAATACCACTCACTTTGGGACTGACCTTTTACTTAAAACCTTAGCCTTGCCCTGTTCACTAATCCTTAATTACTATATCACACACCAATTCTAAGACTTCACTTTGAAATGGATGTTTTAAACAATACTCCCCAAAACCTTGTAAATACCCAATTTTTTGTACCCTCCCTGAAATAACATTAAGACATCTTCAAGTAATTGAATCCCCTTATGACTTCTGTAAACACATTGTTTTGGTAGAATTCAGCACTTTGAGCACTTGAATTCGAAACCAACTGTAAATTAGAATTGGGTTTATAAAATTTTTTCCTAGTTTTTATACTAGAAGAGTTGCCATTATTCCTATGTTGGGAGACAATTCTCCAGGAGTTCCTTGCCTCTTTCTGTGTCTTCTGAGCAGAGGCATTAATAATGTTTATTCTATATTATCTTTCAAGATTGCTTATATAGCAAATAGCCTTGGGACTTAAAGAGTGTCTTCCAGAACAGAGGACATATGGCTTTGCTGTTCATGTTAATAATGATACAACATCTCTCTCCAGGACAAAGGATGCTGTGTAGGTCTGCTATCAGCCTCCTTGTAACACACTGGGGTTGCGGAAACTTAGGCTTTTTTAAATTCTGACACCACCCCCTGTGTGTGTGCAGGTATTATGTGGAACTTGTCCTGTGGGAAATATGGATTGGGGAACTACTGCAAATGATGTAATGTTGCCCACTGTTATTGTGGTGAGTCATAAGCTAACCTCTGTTTCTTATGCATGAGTCTTGTGTCTTTGCTGGCATAATGAACTTTTGGCAGATAATTTGTTAGCATACACATAGGGTAAAATCTCAGCCCTTCACAGATGTTCATATTTGTATGAAAGATGGCAGATTTAAAATTAAGTTCTTTGCACCAGTGAGCTTAAAAGTGAACTCTATTTTAGAAGACATATTTAATATCAGTAATGAATCTCTCTACCCTAGTATGAATAAGATTATTTTGAAAAATTAATTGCAATTACAATTCAATAACCATTATCTATGGGTTAGGCACTTTAAAGTGTACTTGACATGCAAACTGATTTTATTTTTAAAACAAATTGGTGTAGTATGTTTAGGTAACCCAAATATAAAGTTATGGAGACTGTTACCAGGGAGACCCGCATTAGGAGACTGCTTGTCCTTGGTTCTTGTCTTGCTCATGAGAGATGGATTCAGATAAGAGACAAAACATATAGCAGAAATGAGAGCGAGTTTATTTATGAAATACACTTGAGCACAAAGCTGCAAGTGGCCACCCAGCTAGCCTGAGTGCACCGTCTGTTAGAGTTTTAGGGGTCTGATGTAGCCAGCCTCTAGGACCCTCTCCTCCTCCCTTTCCTGGCCTTGAGATTAAGATACAGTTCCAAAGGCTTCATGTCCCAGGGAGTGGAAACAATACACACAGAATTTCAAAGGCTCCCCCTCTCCTGCGCTATCATGGTCTCTCTTGTGATCTTCGGAACACCTGTTAATCTTACCTGGCCTCATACTGCTCACGACTGCTGAATTAATGAGCAAGACATGTCTCCCTTCTCCTCCCTGCCTTAGTTTGCTATCTATTTTGCCTAATAGAAACTATACAGATATTAAGAATTATGCAACTTGTTCAAACTCATACAGGTAGTAACAAATAGACTCAGATTAGTACCTAGATCTAACATTAAAAACCAAGTTCTCTTCTCTAGGCTGTTGTAACTCCAGGTTATTAGTTGAAATTGATATTGGCCTAAAATGTCAGACTAGCTTATCCTTTCCTGTCTGAAAAACATGTTGAACTTGCTATTGTGTAATGAGAGGATGAATTGAAAGCCAGCTTAATAAACACATGGGGTTGGAAAGAAACCATCTGTAATAGGTCAGAAAAGAAACAAATACCATTCTTCTGATCCACATAAATGTCCTTTTTTGTTAAAATGATCTTGTCTGTCTAATCAGTGCCCTGGAAGGAATCCAGGACACAAAACCAGTTATTTTAAAGTGCTTTCAAATTTATATAGAATAAACAAATATACCAACAGTTATAGCAAACCACTATAGCAAATAGTGCAGTGGTTTTTAATTTTCCATCAAGCAACCCGAGCATATCTATTAGTAAGTTAACAGATAATTAAGATATAATGAAGGGAGCCAAATCTAAATCACTAATACTCCATTATTAGGTTGAGAAAAACCAGTGTCGTTTTTTAAATAAAAATGCTTTTGATATAGGGGAATGTGATATATTTGATATTTTATTTTTGACCAAAATGTCTCAGATGGCTTGATTTTCTGTTACTAATATTCGAGTACTAATGGAATTTAATTTATTTATCGATACTTGAGAATTTATTAAAATGAATTGATTTAGGGAGAGATTTTCCTATCAGAGCTGTTAGTTTTTCTGCCAGGCTTGTGAGACACCTAAAGAAAACTAAATATATCTAACTTATAAATGCAACCTAAAAACGTATGAAGGAACTGTTAGTTATAAGTAGAATTGTTTAGGGAATTTTATTCTTTTCAGTTAGAGTTAATTTATATTATTTGAAGACCTTGCTGGAAGTATTGATTTGTCACATGTAAAAATTTATAAGTTGAACTTAAAAATTCATAAAACACAATATTTATAATTTAACAACCTAAATAAAAAATTGAAAACACAAAGTTCTTATATTTCATATATTCAAATACATAAATTTAAAAAAATGTTTGTACACTGAATTTTACACATTTTCTTTTGCATTGAAATATTTGAATATACAAATTGATGTCTGTGTTATTCAGTGCAATTTTAGCATTGAAATGTCTTTCTAGACAATGTTTTATCAGTAAATAATGGTAATCTCTATCCCTGATAATACTTGCCTGAAAATCTTTTTGAAAGTCTAAAAATATAATTCAAATCTTTAGAGAATATCTTTTAATTGCTACATTTAGTATTTTATGTTTATTAATCACTGATGTGTTCATTTCTACTAATTTATTTTGTTATCAATTTACCTTGCTTTTTTAAATACAGTTTTTCTTTTTTTAAAAAAAAGCTGTATATTGGCTTGATTGCAGTTTGGGGGTACCTTCATTTTTCTCATTTATTTGTTTTATAATTGACATTTGGATACACTCCACTATTTCATCATTTTCATTAACATTTTAAAGTAAATGGTTAATATAAAACCTAAAATAAATCAAGATTTAGAGTCAAATAATATAGTGAAAAGTACGAGTAACTTAAGAGTCCTAAAACTCTTCGGTCTGAAGGTTTTGGCCTATTAAGTCACACCTCGTTTCAATAGAACACATGTGTACTGCTTTGCTTTACACTGTCAACCTCTGCCTACATGTACACATTGACTTGTTTTCATATATACAATTTTTTAAATATGTCACTATTTGTTTTAAAGTATCTTTTAAAAATATATTTGTTATTATTACTATTATTACTACTATTTTAATTTCCACAGCTATTGTTTGAGAATGTACTTATTTCAGTTCTAAGTTTAAGTGAAATACATTTAGGGTGACTTTATTTTGCCCCAGTCCTTTAAATATATTGCATTCTCACTGTTCCTGTTAAGAAATCTGCTATCAAATTGATCGTTTTCCTCCCTACCTGAAGGTTTTTTACAATATTTAAGAATGAATCTGTTCTCTATATTCTGTCTTGTGTCTAGCTGTGGCCTTACTCACAGCCTCACTGATACTTGGCATGGACAGGCTGCATCATTCCACACCTTCTGTGGGTGAGTAATGGTATCTTCTTATGGTTTTATTAGCCTTCCCCTGATAATTAATGGAGTTCAGCATCTTTTCATATGTTGATGATTTTCACTTAATTTTCCTCTCTTATGAAGTGTCTATTGATGTTTACTTATTTTATAACTGAGTCACCATTATTTTTTTTCCAAATAGATATCTTCTAGTTAACTCAGTTAAATTTATTGAAATAGTCATATGTACTTTATGTCATAAGTCTAGTAAATATATAATTATGAGCCTATTTCTGGACTCTTTTGAGTGCTTGCAAACTGTGGTGCCCAGACCAACTGTCCCTGTGCCCCAGTACCATTGAATCATCTTACAGGTAGCTCTGATGTCAGGAAAGCGGAAGCAACTGTTGTGTTCCCTCACAGTGGTCTACTTGTCTTGAATACCAACTATATTAATTGCTGTAACTCTATGTCAATGTTTCATTCTTCACTTCACACATATCTATTGGGACATAGACTTGCTTTAATGTTTTTCAATGTTTTGTGGCTTTCTTTTTAGAAGTCTTGTACATCAGTTATATGTATCTGTATGTTTATACACATGTAGGTGTTATTCTAAATAATAATGTTCAAATTCATTTCAATTTTTCTTTGTTGGTGGCTTATAGGAAAACAATTGAATTTTGTATTTGATCTTACATCCTGAAACTTTTAATTTCCCTACTAATTTTAATCATTTAAAAATGGACTCTAAGTGGTATTTCATTGTACTTTTTGTTTGCATTTCCCTAATGGCAAGTCAACTTGAGTCTCTTTTCACATATCAGTTGGCCATATGTATGTATTCTTGGGAGAATCATCTGTTCAGGTCCTCTGTCTATTTTTAAATCTGATTGTTTGGGTTCTTTTGGTGTCAAGTTGTATGAGTTCTTTAGGTATTTTGTGTATTAACACCTTGTTGGAGCTGTTGTTTGCAATTTTTTTCTCCCATTTTATCGGCAGCCTTTTGATTTTGTTGGTACTTTCCTTTGCTGTGCAAAAGCTTCTTAGTTTAATATTGTCCCATTTATTTATTTTGCTTTTACTGTCCTTGTCTTTGGTGTTAAAACCATAAAATCCACTTTAGGATCAAGTTCATAAACTATGTTTTCTTACATTAAATTTATTGTTTTTAGGTCTTTGATCCATTCTGAATTAATTTTTCTATATGAGAACAAACATAGTCTAGTTTCATTCTTTTGCATGTGGCTTTGCACTTTTCCCAACACCATTTATTGAAGAGGCCTTTTTTTCTCTGTTGTATGTTTTTGGTTCTTTTGTCAAAAAAATATTTTCCCATTTATATGTGAGTTTATTTCTGGGCTATCAATTCTGTTTTATTGGTTTGCCTGTCTGTTTTTCTGTCAACACCATGCTGTTTCAATTATGATATACTATACCTGTTAGAATGTCTATGATCAATCAGCCATCGGGTAGGGGGTCCCTTAGACCCCCTATCAAAGTAAAAAAAGTGATAGAGAGGCTGTGAAGAAAAAGAAACTTTCATTCACTGATGGTGGGAATATAAACTGGTAGAGTCTCTATGGAAAACGGTATGGAGGCTCCTCAAAAATTTAAGGATAGAGTTACCATAGGAGGCAGCAACCCATTTACTAGGTATCTATCTACTCAAAAAAATTGGAAATATTTATTCTCAAATATATGTGCAGTCCATGATCAAGACATGGAAACAACCAAAGTGCTCTTGGATAGATGATAGGATAAAGAAAATGCGATATGTGACAACATAAATGGATCTTGAGAATATCATGCTAAGAGAGCTAAGTCAGAGGAAAAAAGTCAAGAGCCATACGTTTCCTCTCATATATGGGATAGAGACTGAAAGCAACAAATGAACAAACAAGAAAAATGAACAACACAGATGCAGACAACAGTGTGGTGGTTACCAGAGGGAAGGGGGGAGGGTACTACTAAAGGATAAAGGGGTCAAATATATGGTGCCAGAAGAAGATTTGACTTTGGGTGGTGGGCACATGATGCAATATACACATGATGTATCATAGAATTATGTACCTGAAACCTATGAAAAGAGAAACTACCTATATAATCTTTTAAACATTGCCACTCTCATGAATTTAATGAGAAATAAGGAATAAGGATGGATTCTAGACATCAAAATTACAAGTAAACTGCAGAACAGCCATCACTGAGAACTGCCTGGAGGCTAGCTGAACAGAAATCCTGTTATTATGGATGACAGATATACAGAAGCCATGTGGGGATTGGTAGGAGGGGTGGAGATCTGTACAGGCTGGTCCTACATATGTGTGGCAGTTTAAAAACAGGAGGGATACTTCAACTGCAGATGTGCCCCCTGGGGTGTGGGGTTCTCAGCTCCACACCAAGCTCCCCAGCCAAGGGTTTCAGTGCCAGGAAGAGAAGTCCCCATAAAATCTGGTTTGAAAACTGGTGAAGACAGGCTGAATGTGATGGAGGATGGCTGCTGAAGTGATGGGCCTTTTTCTTGAAGACCGTTCACACAGACCTACCTGCTGACAGCTTTATTGACTTGGACCTCCAGTGCTGACACAGCAGCTCAAAAAGCACCAGGGACACATTGAGAAGAATTGAATTGTGTGACTTCAGGACAAGGGCTTGAAGGGCAGTTCTCTCAACCATTTTATTCTTTTGTTGAGCCCTCACCCCACCCAGCCTGCGGGCACAGGCAAGCATCAAGTCTGAGTCTCCATCCACCTAGAAGGTATTATTGGCCTTGCCCTGGTTATCCCTTAGACCCCCACCCAATTTTCAGGCCCGCCCAAACTGCTTCCAGGAGTTTTTCCATACAAACAGGCAGATTCATCTTGTTTGCAAACTTTCCTAATATCTCTCAAAGGTTCACAATCCCCAAACTAATAGCATCTGGCACCTGTGTGATCCATACCTCTTGGTAAATGACCCCATGGGGGTCACTAGTGGCAGCTGGCTTCAGTTCCTAGTTTGGCCTCTCCCAGGCATTTCAAAGCTGAGCAACAGTGGAAACCCTCTGTAGATCACTTTGTAGCTCATAACAGGCAGCACTGGGCTGGGCACAGGCCTACATCAAAGCCCCTCAAGAGGCCCTAGAAGCAACAGTCCTGGTAGACAGCTTCAGACTGACCCAAGTCCCACCTAACCACAACCACAGATGAAACATGCAAAGAGCAGCCTTAGCAGGCACCAGAGCCCGGCTAACACAAATCCTGTTCTATGGGGTCAGCCCCTGCACAATAGCCCTCACTGCCAGTCCAGAAAGGCAATAAGACAGAGACATAATCCCTCCCAATGACACACCAACAGTAATCAAGTTTCAATTTGAATAAGAAGGCACACACGACTCACACAAGGAACACACCTGAATCACACATCTGGTGACAAGGAAGACTGTCCCACTAGGCATCAAAGGACACCTGCCACAAAAGACTACTCTACTAAACCAGAAGATGTGCTAGATCTACCTAATACACAGCAACAAACTAAGCAAGGAAGCCAAAACTGGGAGGCAAAGAAACATGTCCCAAATGAAAGAAAAGGAGAAAAAGAACTAAATGAAATGGAGGCAAGCAAGGTACCTGATACGGAATTCAAAACGATGTAACTTAAAGAAAGAATAAATTCAGTGAGAACTATAACAAAGAGATGAGAAACATAAAAATGGAAATAGAAAACATTTTAGCTTTGATATTCATTTCTGATTGGTAATTTTTTAAGAATGCATTAGAAGGAATGAGAAGTTGATTAGATGAAACAGAGGATCAAATCAGCAGTTTGAAAGACAAGGTAGCAGAAAACACCCAAACAGAATAGCAAAGAGATTTAAAAAAAAAAAAGATTAATAGTTAGTTTAAGGGGCCTCAGGGACAAAACATTAATTGTACCACACTTGCATTATAGGAGTACCAGAAGGATAAGAGAGAGAGCAAGTGACTGAAAAAGCTATTTGAAGAAATAATTATAAAATGATATCTCTTAGGAGATGACCGAATGACATTAAATAAAATAATGCATATTAAGTACAAAAATTAATAATGACTGAAAACTTTCTTAAACTGGTGAAGAAAATATATAAATCTAAAAGCTCAGAGTCTCAAACAAGATGAACCCAGAGAGGCCCCCCACCAGGACAGTTCATAGTTAAAATACCATAGTTTAAAGACAAAGGAAATTTTAGAAACAGCAAGAGAAGAGCAATTAATTACCTACAAGGGTACTTCCAAAAGACTGTCAGCTGATTTCTCAACACAAACTTTGCAGGAGGTAGGCAGAGGAAATACACAAGGTGATGAAAAGCAAGGACTTATGAACAAGATAATTCTACCCAGCAAAGCTATCATTTATAACTGAATGACAGATAAAGAGCTTCCCAGACAAGAAAAATGTAAAGGGGCTTATCATAACTCACCAAACCAGCATTACAAGAAATATTAAAGGGACTTCTTTAAGAGAAAGAAGAAACAATAAATAAAAAATAAAAACTACAAACATTTCAATCATTACTTTAAATATAAATTAATTAAATGCTCTAATCCAAAAATGTGATACAGCTGAATGGAGAAGAAAACAAGAAGAATACATACAGCATGGGGGGAAGTAGGTTTACAGTTGTTTGTATGGAAAATAACACAATAATTAATAAATAATAATGCAAGAATAAACTGTGTTTTGCAAACTCAACTGCAAACCTATTTTTGCTCCACCCTCGTATATGCTGCCTATCTGCCTATAAGAGACCCACTTCAGACTGAAAAACACACACAGACTGAAAGTAAAGGGGTAGAAAAAGATATTTTATGCAAATTGAAATTAAAAAAGAAAAAACTCAGGTAGCACACTTGTATCAGACAAAAGTCTATAAGTCTAACCAAAGTCTATAAGAAGAGACAAAGAAGGACTCAGCAATTCCACCTGTGGGTATTTATCCAAAAACACTATGAAACCCAAAACACTATGCATAATTTGAAAACACATATGTATTTTTACATTCATTACAGCATTATATACAATAGCCATGATGTGGAAGCAACCTAAGTGTCAATTTATAGACAAGAGGATAAAGAAGATGCAGTACATGTACACAATGGAATATTGTTACTCAGTCATAAGAGTGTGTGAAATATTGCCATTTGTGAAAACATGGAGGGAACTAAAGGGTGTTATGCTAAGTGAAATAAGTCAGACAGAGAAAAACAAATACCATATATTTTACTTATATATGGTATCTAAAAAAACAAAGTAAACAACAACAAAAAGAAACAAACTCATTGATAGAATATTTTGATGGTTGATAGATGGGAAGGTGACTGGTGAAATCAGTGAAAAAAGAGAAAGATATTAAGATGTACAAATTGTCAGCTATAAAACCAGTCACGGGGACAAAAGTACATCATAGGAAATACAGTCAGTAATGTTGTAATAATTATGCATGGTGTCAGATGGGCACTAATCAGTGATCACTGTAAGTTATGTAAATGTCTACTCACTAGATTGTCTACCTAAAACTAGTATAATTTTGTATGACAACTGTGATTAAAAATAAAATAACTTAAAAATTTAAAATAAAAAAATAAAAAATAAAAAGACAATAAATAAATAAATGTGAACTCTGTAAGTCCTGTGAACCTAATTGAGTTTCTTGTAATAATGGCAGTTTTACTTCTGTGTCAATTTTTTTTCTTGCCTCATCCTATTAACTTGTTATTTTAATACAATTTTTAATAGAAATAGTCTTTTCTCAATCTCAATATTCTACCATTAACCAAAAATTGCTTTCCAGTTTAAAGCCCTGAAAGTATTTTCTAGTTGTTTACCCTATTTGAAAATTTTGAACTCAAGTTTTATTTTCTCAGCTCCATGAAACTGCTACAAACTTGCCTCTGTAACTTTGGAGACTACTGTGTTGGTCCATTTAATCAGTGTGTGTCAATGAGGACATAGTTTCTGAATGCCATGATTGTTTTTCTGAGCCCAAATATTAGACTCACAAGTTCAGATGCTTTTGAAAATCAGAATTCTAAATTCTGTATCCTGAGTCCTGTGACATTTATGTTATTTATACTGCTTTTTCCGCAGCAGATGCTTGTTCCATGAGCATGTCCATCCAGAAAGGATGATTTCTCACCTCAGTCAGTGTTTGCCTCTGCAGTTTTGGGTCCTTCAGGCCTGACTGCCATAGCTGTCCCTCCCCCTTGCCTTACAGACATTAGTTCAAAGGTTATTTTCTTTATCTAGATAGCCTCGTCAAGAACATTGGCCTACTAAAGTCAAATCATTGTAAAATATTTATTTGTGTAACCAAAAGGAAAATATTTAGTTTTTATTGTTGTATTTACTCACTATAACTTCATGCTATTAATAATTTTTCAACATGCTTATAATTTATTTTTAATAATTTTATTATATAAAATCTTGAAGGTCAAATACTCCTTTTCTATTTTTTCCTATATCTTTTTAATTGTTGATTCTTCAATTGTGTGGTTTTCATTTTAGATTATGAGCATAATTCTAGTATTAGTATAGTTTATGTTTAATTACGGGAAATGCTGGATAATGTTGGATTAAATTATCCAATTAGATTTTTTTCTGGCTGGAAACTCAGTACACCACTGGCTGGGAAAAACTTATATTAATATTTCAGCTTGCATTTTCAAGCACTCAATATATTTTATAATTCAAACAGCAAAGACCTGTCTAACTTATGAAAGTTTTCCTGACATCCTCTTGCTTCGGTGAATTTCATTTCTAGTCTACCCTTTCATTGAGGTTATAGCCTTTAGAAGAACCCGGCTACACGGAGGATCTCCTTTGTAGTTCTCTCATAATATGCAGGCTCATTGTCAACGCCCTTTCCATATCTATCCATGGGCAGTGAAACACAAAGCTGACCCCCCTTCATCCCTCAGCGCACACATTCCTGGTACCTCTGGAACTTCTGCAGAATTGTTTCATTTGGTAATGTCCTTTATTATTCATGTACTACTGTTCCATAATTAATTAAAAAGTTACTATTTAATTTTCATTCCTATATTTTTGATACTTTACTCTGAGTTCACATAAACATTAACATTTTATTTTGATATTCTAACCTTCATTTGAACTAAGACAATGTCCAAGTCCCTACAAAATACCAGAAATAAATGTTCCAAGGCGATGTCTATTACACATATTAAATAGGTGGTTGATAGTACAACCAATATATTCCAATATATTCATATCTCAATCTGAAAGGACTTTCAGTGATACTGTAGCATGCTATCACACAGATTGAAATAATCACAGTAGATTTTGTAGCACCAAAAATGAATTGACCAACATATCACAAATCAGATTACCTCCAAAGTACCTTGTAAATTCCATGAATTCCCATTTTTAAGAAATGCATGCTAGATTAAATTGAATATGTAAATGGAGATGTATCCCTGATAAAATTTACTTTTTGCAGTAGCCAGAAACTTTCTTGCTGTTCAATTTTAAATTAAATATCTAATTTGTATTAACAAGTAAAATAAGTTAAAATATTAAAGAAAAAAACATTGGAATCGCAAGTACAGTCTCAGAAGAAAGTCGAGCATCCGAAGAGAGAGCTTTCAGATGGAATACTGTAGCGAGAAAGAGTTCTTTCTGCAGCAGAGTGAAGTCAGTAAGGCTGCCCATGACTATACTTTATCACAAAACACAGACTTGCATGGCTGAGAAAGATAGTGCTTCAATGCCAGAGAGAAACCGCATGGTGAGCTTGGCAGCGCAGCAAGCACTTTCAGCAAGAACGCAGACCAGGAGTGTGGCAGCCCATTAACTTCCATGAGGGAATGGATAAATAGCTAGAGACTAAAAATAGACAATGTCATGTTTTCTATTAATTGAAAATAAAATGATGCCTCTCTTCCCATTTCCTTTTCATGAATATTAATCACTTCATGCTATTTTAAAAATCGGAGCTGCACCAAAATATCTATGGTAAATTATAAATGAAGGTCAAATTAGAGAAATAATTTTCTCTATTTGCATTATTTAAAATTAAAGTTGAAAAACATGTTTATATAATTTGTGTCATTCTAATTCAATTCGTCTATGTCCATACAAACATATGTACCCATGAAATAAATATTTCATATCTACTTCAGTTGTAAAAATTATTACAAACTTTAAAATCTGCTATTCTAAAATGTAATTTTATTAAGATAATTATTTAGATACATAAACCACTGAGAAAATTATCAATTATAATGTGCTTTCCCAAATTAGAAATGGATTTTTAAGAGAAAAATTTGACTTCAAATACTGTCATTATTTTTGTTTTTCAATGTTAATTTATTTACCTCTCAATGAAATAGCACAAGAAAAAACACAATTATTATTAGTGATGGTATTAAACAGATAAAACTTATGTCAATGTACATTAAAGTTATGTAAAGATATATTTTCAAGAATCCTAGTAAGTTTTAATCAAAGTGGTTTTAAAAAGAATAATTTTAATGTCTTTAACATGTTTATAATTATTTCAGTAGTATTTTCATATCTGTAATGCTTATAGTAAAAGTCATGTCTGAAATAAATTAGGACAGATCATAATGCTAGACATTTTAAGTACATCATTAAAAGATGATACAAAATTAAATAATTATCTTTTCACAATGCAAGTCTTTCCAATATATTACCAAAACACTTTACAAGGACCATAAAACAAAAATCCCAGGACAAGGAATATGAGATTTTTGTCTTGAAAATGGCCTGTATCATTTTGCTCTATATTTGTTAGTATTAGTTTTCCATACAAACACATTAGAGGCTAAAAATAAAAACATGAGTTGGATCATGTACTATACTGATAATCCTGGCAGAAAAATGATAAATATCTAGAATCTGACTTACATTAAGTCATAGGTTCTCTATTACTAAAGTCCTTAGCTGTTTCATTTTAAATCACACTCCTTGTGTCTTGTCTGGCCAGAGACAGCTCATATTACAATGCTTTGTTTCAGAGTCTCTCTAAATAGTCACGTTATATTGTGGCTTTGTTAAGGAAAAGAATTGTCTCAATATTCAGCAGGCTGGCAGCCAATCTCCTTGATTGCCTTTCCTACTTGATCTTGAGTACTTGTATCCTAAACGGACTACATGACTGAGTTCGAGTTTCATGGGATCAAGCAGTCACCACTTAGGAGGAAGAATATAGAGAAACCAAAGCAGCAAATGCACCTTTACCTGAAAACCAATTTCATTAATATCTCATTTGCTTTCCAGGCTGAAGATACATTTTCTCCTCCTTCACAAAACACATTTATGTAGAGTAGGTTTTGAGTTGTCACATCACTATGGTAGTTGTCAGAAACTGACCTGTTTTTCCGCATATGAAACTGACGTGCTGGCAATGATGACGACAATGGATATGCAGAACTGACTGAGAGCTAACTGTAAAAGACCAAAGGCGATACTATAAATATTAGCTAATGTGAGTTAAAGTATGGGCTAGTTGCATTATCTTATTGAATCTTTAATATCATGACTATTACTCCCATTTTACAGTTGAAGGTACTGAAAAGTAGAGCTACCAAGTATATCACCCATTGTCATACAGTGGTAAATGGTAGAGCTACAATTCAAAGGCAGGCATCCTGAGCTAGCCCACGGTGTACACCCTTAAGCTATACACTGAATGGGAAAACAGGTGATTTAACAAGGGGTTGGTCATGCTTCTCTCAGAGGTAATGAAATGCTGTGATAGATGCAAGTAGTGGAGTGGATACTGTGTGATAAATAAGGGCTCCCACTAAAGAAGCAGAAAATCATAAGGCAATTAAGAGAGTAGGCAATAAAGTTAATGAATTTAGAGAATTTTGTTGAGATCTCTGAAAGTGAGGTATAGAGGTATGAAGCAAATTGATGATGAATTGAAGAGCTTATTAGAGCTGAATAAAAACAGTCACAAGTAAAATGCTATCAAATGATGAATGATACCAATAAAACAGTCAAAAAAAAGAAAGGCTCTATAAACAGAGGCCATCCCCCTGGGCTTTGAGAAGAATCATCCCTCTGAGTAAAAGAAAACAGCAACATAGCAATTATTATTTTAAAACAAAATGTTATATTTATAGTCTTTTAAGTTATTCATGCTCTTTAGTTATATTCACTGTCTGGTACAAAATAATATACCCACAATTTTATTTACAGAATGACAAAATTATCCATCTGTATTTATATGAAAAAAAAAGTTGATAGAGAAGCAATTTTATTATCTTATAAATACTGCAATTAACCTTCAAATTGTAGTGCTTATTTAAATTGGCAAATAAGAAATAAGCAAAAATTGCCAATAGTTCAATTTAATTAACCCTAATTAAATTTTAGCATGTCACTAAATGTAATTACACTACATTTTTTCATGGGGTTATACTTTATAATGCATTAAATATTATTATTAGTTGAGGGCATTTTATCCTCAGTAAGTAAACTGATATTTATTTATGGTGCTTTTATGAGTTAAATTAAACAACTACTAAATCTTTTCTAACATAATTTATTTGGATGAGCTTAAAAATTTTATAGTGATATATCTCCAACGACAGAAACATTATAGAAAGAAATATTTATGTTATTAGATATAATCAAGTTTGTTTCTCAAATAACTGAATCATCTAAGCACTTGAGAGTCCCACAGCTTTCCCAAATCTAATTCAATCTTATGGATATTAGGCTTTTATTGCTGTTCCCCACGACCTCCCTCCCCAATGAGTTTGTACGTGTGTATTGTGGGCCAGCAGAGATTAAATAGTTTAAAATTTTTTTAAACTTTCTGAATTAAATTATTCTTGTATTTTTAGAGCAAGCAATATTTCATTTTACAATTTTACTGTACTGTCATCAATTCCCTGTGAAGTTAACCATAGCTTAGTTGTCACTTATTTACTCTCTGTATGACATGAAGCATTGTCTCCTTCCTAAGAAAACTGAGAATATTTAAATTTTGAGACTGGTCAAGAAGGAAATTGTTCTGACCACAAATATGGTACCAAATCAACCATAAGGCTTGATTTGTTAATCCTTTTGAGCTAAGCCATGGAAAACCTTAGTTAAAATACAAATGCCTTTTGGGTGAAAGAACATTTTAGACTTAACAGTAATAAAAACATTCTTTTTTAAGATTTTATTTATTTATTTTTAGAGAGAGGAGAAGAGAGAGAAAAAGAGAGGGAGAGAAATATCAATGTGTGGTTGCCCCCTATTGGGAACCTGTCTGGCAACCCAGGCATGTGCCCTTACTGGGAATCGAACTAGTGACTATTTGGTTTCCAGGCCAGCACTCAATCCACTGAGCCACATCAGCCAGAGCACAACATTCTTTTTGACCAACTTTATACTAGCACCTTGCAAATAAAAATATCACTATCTACACTTAATGGACTAGTAAAAAAAGATCAAATTTTAAACAAAACTTAAAAAATTAAGGTTCATTCAACATGGCATCTCTCCAATAGACTACACAGACTCTCATAACTCAATGGCATCAATATACTCTACGTATTAGCATTAGTTGCAAATACCTCCCTATTCAAATAGATTCAATTCAGTTCAATTATTTTCATATTAATAAGTTACCATAAATATTTTTAAATATAATAAACTATGCCAAAAGTACAGCAAAGCATAGAGCAGGAAGTGATTAAATAGGTCTGAAGTTGGGGTCAGCAAACTCTTTAAAGTCCACTTTTAGAGAGTAAATCAAATTTGAGGTATAGAAGAGGAACCATGCTCTGGTAAAAAATAAATACATTTATGGTCACAAAGTAATAGTACTCAGTACTGATTATTGAAAATGAGTAAAGAACAGGCAAGAATCTATCAGAATATAACATGCCTCCAACCGGGGAGTCTCAAGTAGTAAGGGTACTTTATAGCCGGAGTTGGTAAAATATGGCCCACCAGCCTAATCTAGTCTGTGACTCATTTTTGTATTGACCCACGAGATAAGTAGGATTTTTCCATTTACGGAGACTGTCTAAAAAGCAAAATAACTGAGATAGTCTATTACTCCAAATGTCTAAAATATTTACTCTCTGGTCTTTTACATATAAAGCATGTCAAATTCTGCTTTATTACAAGAGTAAGGGCATGAAGGGAATCAGTGAGGGAATAGAATCAAAGGATAAAGAAAAGTAAGAATGAAAAAAAGTGCCCTGGCTGGTGTGGCTCAGTGGATTGAATGCCATCTGCAAACCAAAGGGTCACTGGTTCAATTCCCAATCAGGGCACCTGCCTAGGTTTCAGGCCAGGTGCCCAGTAGGGGGCAAGCCCCCAAGGGGCAACCACACATTGATAGTTCCCTCCTTCTCTTTCTCCTTCCCTTCTCCTCTCTCTAAAAATAAATTTAAAAAAATATTTTTAAAAATATTTTTAAAAATGAATGAAAAAAATAAATTCAAGAAATGGGCCCTAAGTGATGCTAAGGGTAAAATTAACCTATTTAGTAAATGTGTCTTAAAAAGCATGATAAAAAGAATACAAACAGTTATAAACATTAGTTCAATTAAGACAAAGGGAGATGCGAAAAAGAAAAGTAAATAACATTAAGTATTTTTTGCATCAAAGCTTTATTTACTTTTTATTATGTCACTAATTCTCAAAATGTTATTCCTTATTTGAGCTTTAGACATATGTAGCCAGTTTCCATTTCAGATTTACACTGTTACATTCACTCCATATGTCCAAACCAGTAATTATCCTATTCACCAGCCACTCCCCAGGTATCCTCCACTGTTTAACTTAGGTAGTCCTAATTGTTACATTAAAAATGTCCTCAACAGTTACTTCTCCCCTTTGCCTACATTCTCAAATAATCACCAAGTCCCATTCATTTTATCTGTTAATATATTTTACTAAATTTTATGGGAATGACATTGTTTAATAGGATTATATAGGTTTCAAATATACATTTCTATGATACTAGATTTGTATATTACACTGTGTGCTCACCACCCAAATTCAAACAACCTTCTGTCATTGTATATTAGACTACCCTCCACACTGTACCCCCTCACTCCCTTTCCTCTGGAAACTACTACATTGCTGTGTCTGTGAGTTTCAGTTTTATATCCCACATGTAAGTGAAATCATATGGTTCTTAGCTTTTTTCTGATTGACTTATTTCACTTAGTATAATATTCTCAAGGTTCATCCATGTTGTCACAAATGGCAGTATTTTGTCTTTCCTTAAGGGTGAGTAGTATTCCATAGTGCAGGGGTATCAAACTCATTTTCATTGGGAGCCACATCAGCCTCGAGGTTGCCTACAAAGGGCCAAATGTAATTTTAGGACTGTATAAATGCAACTACTCCTTAAAAGTTAAGCAAGAGCTCAGCACTGCCACTGGGTAGAAACAACATGGAGGGCTAGATTCAGCCTGCAGGTCTTGTGTTTGCCACCTGTGCTATAGTGTATACAAAGTGTGTCTGGAAAACTTCAACCATTGTTAATATAATAAGAACGTTTTATGCAACAACAATGTAATCTGGGAGCCAAGGAGATTGGACTGAAATGTGCATGCATGAACAATGATGACTTCACTGTACTAGTCAGTGGTAGATGTCATTAAGTGAGCATGTGTACTGTATGTCTGTTGCATTCAAAATGACTGAGTGAGTAGAGCAGTGAATCTGCATGAAATGTTTCATTGAATTTGAACATTCCTTTGTAGAAATTATTCAGATGATTCAGAAGGCCACAACTATGGGCATCTGGTGATTGGCAGCTTCATCATGACAATGTACCCCCTCATGCATCACCTCTTGTGCAGAGGTTTTTGGTCAAACATCAAATAATCCAAGCGACTCAGCCCCCCTACAGGACAGATATGGCACCCTGTGACTTCTGGCTTTTCTCAAAACTAAAATCACCTTTGATAGGGAAGAGATTTCAGACTGTCATTGAGATTCAGGAAAACATGACTGGATAGCTGATGATGATTGAGAGAACTGCATGAGGCCCCAAGTACATATTTTGAAAGGGACAGTGGCATCATTGTCCTATGTACAATGAAGAAGATATAAGATACAAGAAACATATCTTATATCTTCTTCAATAAATGTCTCTTATATCTTCTTATATATATCTTATATCTTCTTCAATAAATGTCTCTATTTTTCATATTACATGGCTGGGTACTTTCTGGAAAGACTTCTCACATGTGTCAATCCTCTATCAAAAGACACTTTGGTTGGCTTTATGAGTTGACCACTATGAATAATGCTGTAATATACATAGGGGCACATATGTCTTTGTGAATGTATATTTCTAAGTTTTTCAGGTAGATATCCAGGAGAGAGATTGCTGGATCATATGGTAACTCTATTCTTAATTTTTTGTGGAACAACTAGACTGTTTTCCATAATGGCTGTACCAGTCTACATCCCCAGCAGTGAATGAGGGTTCTCTCTTCCTCACATCCTCTCTAACATATGTACAAAAGTTAATTTAAAGTGGATCAAAGTCCTAAATATAAACAATATTTATAGTCCTGAAACAATAAATTGTATAGAAGAAAACAGGTACTAAACTTATAAACTTTGGTTGCAGAAAAGTTTTCATGAATTTGACCCCAAAGGCAAAATTAAATGAATGGGATTACATCAAACTAAAAAGCTTCTGCACAGCAAAAGAAACCAATAACAAAACAGAGGCAACCCACCAAATTAGAAATGATATTTTTCAAGCAACAACTCTGACAATGGTTTAATATAAAAAATACATAAAGAACTCATATACTCAACACCAAACAAATAAACAATCCAATTGAAAAATGGGCAGAGGACCTGGACAGACACCTCTCCCAAGAAGACATACAAATGGTGAACAGATTCGGGAAAAAATAATCAAACTCACTAGCTATTAGGGAGACATAAATGAAAACTACCATGAGATACCACCCCACACCTGTTAGAATAGCTATTATCTACAAGACAAGTAAAACCTGTTAATATTTTTTAAATCAATTTACATCTCTTCATCTCCTCAACTATTTTCTCAGACAAACAGAAAAATTTTGTTAGTCATTGTATTTACCTCTTATGTAGTACTTGTTTGTTTTCACTTGTGTACTCTCCAGCCCATTGACAAAAAAAAAAAAAGAAAGAAAATTGCATCTCTGAAAAAGGGCTTAAGGGCTTATATACAGAATATATAAAGAAATCTCAAAACTCAATTCTCAGAAAACAACCTAGTTAAAATGGTCAAATTATTTGAATAGACACTTCCCAGTAAAAGATATCAAGCTGGCAAATAACTCACCTTCTCCCTTTGTATTTACATGGCCTCTCCTCTGTGTTTTTCTGTCCTAAATATGTCTTCTTGTAAATACACTAGTCATACTTGATTAGGGCCTGTATATATGGTCACTTTTTAACCAAATTGCCTTTTTAAAGATTTTGTCCCCAATATAGTCACATTCTGATGAGTGGGGGACTGGGACTTCAACATGTGATTTTAGGGTGGTGAATGCAATTCAGCCCATTAAGAGTAGGGAATCAATTTCAAAGGGACAGGGCACTAAAACCTCTAAAACACATGCGTGCCAGAGGTTATGTGATTGGATACAACAATCAGAATCAAACTCCAGAGTTTAGAATGGAAAATTTTACTTTATGTATAATGTACTTCTGAAAGCTAAACTTAAATGAGAAATCAAACTTCAAAGTTTCACCACTTTGGGTTAAGCTTTACTATATACTAAAATAAAGACACTTCTGAGGCAAAATTTAAAATTTAATGAAAAAAATTATATATTTAGACTGACAGATCATACCTGTACATACTTTTCCCTACCTCTCTCTCTCCAAAGTTTACTATAATACCATCCATTCCAATTTTATTGACTCACTATGAAAACTTAACTTTTTCATTGACAAAGTTAATATGATCCTTTTAGTCAAGCCAGCACTTCCTGATATTCAATCGCCTGGCACTATACATGACAGCTGATTGGCTTGGAAAAATCAGGAGTTTTTCTTTTTTTCTTTTTATGAAACCTCAATATTTCTTTTATTTACCCCCTGCTAATTTGACACTTAAACTTTTATAATGTACAAAGCTTTCTTACAAAATGAAATAGACTATAAATTCATTTTTTAATGGCATGAAAATCAAGGAAAATCAAGGGGAGAAAATTCTGAATCTCAACTCACTTAAGGAAAATAATTAAAAGTATAATAAAATCATCTTTAAAACTTCAATGAGTTTCTACCATTCTTTTTTGTTGGAGAGGACATTTTTATTTGCCCTCTAACAAGAATATAATCATATTTAAACAGATATTTTATTTTGTCTTAATTCTAATACTAATACTTATATATAAGTATATATTTATTTATTACCTTTTCCACTCTTTTTGATAAGAAAAGAAGGATGAAAAAAGTTTAATTTCACTAAATATTAATCTTATTTTAACATTATAAAAAAGAAAAATTCTAATCATTAAAAATGTATATAACTAACACTTTATAAGTCCATACTAGCATTAAAATTATTATTCATTACTGCTAATATTTTTAAAGAATTACAAGCAATTTTTAGTTTATTGTTTCAATGGAAAAAGTTAAAAATAGTACCATTATAATGATGATTATTGCTAAACTTTGCATCATGGCAGAAAATAACAATATTTAAAGTAAACAATGACATGCATTTTTGTTTTAGGAAAGAAAATGTAACCAATAACACTATTTATAGGGGGGAAAAGAAATGCAAGTTAGAATATAAGTGAGACTTTCTAGAGTCTCATTATTTTTAGTGTCTAGATTTCTTGGGCAAAGTTTGTATATTGATAGAAAGAAATCAGTTAAAATCAAGTCAAACCTACACTACCAGAAATCAGTAGAATTTCATTTATTTTGGTTCACTTCTAATTTCTCTTTGTATTTAATTCCTATTACAATAGATAAAAGGTACTTAGAAAATGCTTACCACCTACCAACTAAATGGACACATAGTTTGTGACTTGCAGCAGTTGTGATTCTAGAGCTTCCAGTTTAGGGTGTAATTTGGTGGCAAAAGAAAAATTTAGTTTTCTGTATTTCTCTAGATTATTGTTTTTTACAAGCTTAGTAACTACAGGTCCAACGAAATTAACTTTCATTTAAGAGCGAGTTAAATATCTCAGGGACGTTTTACAAACTTATCTCTCCCTCATGTTCCCAACTTTGAGGTCATGGAAATGGTACCCTAATCATTCCAGCACCGGCACTATAGTCAGGAAAATCCCCAGGGCACCCTTCCATTGGTCCATGACACAACTGATGAATATCTACAAGACAAAGTTCCACTATGAACATTTCCCTGTCTTTATTCTTTCTGAGGCCCTGTTACTAGAACTCCTACACTGTTCTACTTGGCCAATGTTCTCACTTTGATTTTATTTGATTTATTTATTTTTTATTTTTAATTAAAGTATAGTTAACCTATTCCACTTTGATTTCAGTCATCAGTAGGACTCTTTTTCCATATTGTGGGTTGAACTACACTGATACTCTTTTCCTTAGCTTCATGAGCTTTGCATACCTCTATTTCCTGGTAACATGCACCTTTTTCCTGGAGGCATAGACTAGTTCCTCTCTTTTAACAATGAAACTGCTTCACACTTTCTTCTTCTGTATACCCCAGTTCTCCCATATGGCATGCCCCAAAAATCTAGCCATATTTCTTACATTATTACATTTAGATAATGTCTGCACATGAATTTCTTTCAAAACCCAAGGAGTAGAATTGTCAGAACAGAGCTGGGAGCTTAGAAAGCAATAAAATGGAAGAACTAGAAATTGGGTATGTTGATGAGCATGAAGCCAATGTAGGTAAATAATTCATTAGCATATTACAGGAGGAAGCTCATTTGTGAAGATAAAGCCCAGAATCCAACAATGTGTTTACAAACAGTTCAGAGATATCTAACTAGATTTTAGTGTCCAGAAAAAATAAAAGTTTATAATGGGATGTGCTTCAATAAATAAACATGAAATGGAGGATTCTTAAAAGGAATCTAGAAGCAAATACCACAAAGCAGTCCAGACTGATACAACACTGGAGTCTTATCCACAGGAAAAAATGCTAAGTCCCTGAGCAGAGTAGGGAAACAGACTCTCGTCTGTATGGATTAGTAACAGAAAAAAATCCCTCATTTCATATAAAATAAGAAGCTAGGAGAGCTAGACTCCTCAGTTACATTCACCCATACATTCCTAGAGAGGTAATTTAAACTATTGTAATAGAATAAGGGTACACTATAAAACTTTAAAATAGCTACATCTTCCTTTATGAAGATTGTTTAAAATTATTTCCAAATGTTCTTCCACATATACCAATAAAATTTTTACTGAGTCATACATGTTTTATTAAGTGAAGAAAGAATACAGGGAGTTTCTATTTAGGCAATATCTTGACATTCAATTAAACTTTTACTAACTGTAGCTAAATATATCAATTTATCTTAAATTTTTCTTAAGTTGCCCCCCCTGCATCCCCAAAAGTTCTAAAAGAGAAAGATGGTTACTTTAGGATGATCACTTATATATGTTTGTATAATGTGTGTCCTTCCATGCCTGTGTCTATGATTCATATTAGAATATATTTATCTCTGAATAGAAACTTCAAGGTGTACCAAATCAGTGTTCATGTAACATCTTTTTTTGTGTCATCATTGATTGCAGGGAGTGGGAGGTATACGGGAACTAAATGGTAGTGGAAAAACACAGTAAAAATGTAAAAAAAAATATTTCCCCAACTAGAGAATCCAGTAATAAAGCCACATTGTAAGGTCAATTAATATTTGACAAAGGAGGCAAGGACATACAATGGAGTAAAGATGGTCTATTCAATAAATGGTGCTAGGAAAAGACAGATATACACACATACACACACACAAAAAGGAAACTAAATCACCGTCTTACACCATATACAAGAATAAACTCAAAATGGATCAAAGATAAATGTAAGATTCAAAATCACAAACTTCTAGGAAAAAAAAAACAGTAAAATTTCTGACATTTCTTTTAGCAATATTTTTTCTGACATATCTCCTCAGGCAAGGGAAACAAAAAGAAATAAACAAATGGGACTACATCAAACTAAAAAAGTTTCTGAATAGCAAAGAAAACCATCAATAAAACTAAGAGAAAACCTACTAAATGGTAGAAAATATCCACCACTGATACATATGATAAGGCATTAATATACAAAATTTATAAAGAACTCATAAATGCACATTTACAAAATGTAACGATCCAATTAAGACATGTACAGAGAACCTGACTAGAGACTTCTTCAAAGAAGGCATATAGAAGGCCAATAGACATATTAAAAGATGATCAATGTCACTTATTGTTAGAGAAATGCAATTAAAACCACAATGAGCCTGGATTATATGACTCAGTTGGTTGGGTATACCTTGTTTCGTACACCAAAATGCTGCAAGTTAGATTGCTGGTTGGGGCACATACCTAGATTGCAGATTCAGTCCCAGGTCAGGTTGAATGCAGGGGGTTGGGGAGCAGCCAATGGATGTTTCTCTCTCACATTCATTCATTCTCTCCCTCCCTCTCTCTCTCTCTTTCTCCGCCCCCCTCCCACAAACTCCTTTCTTCCCTTCCTCTCCCTCTAAAATCAATAAAAAATCACATCTTTGAGCAGCAGTACTCAACCTTTTTTGGCACCAGGGACTGGTTCCATGGAAAACGATTTTTCTGCAGGCCAGGGTAGAAGGGATGGTTTTGGGATGATTTGAGTGTATTGCATTCAAACTCACCTCCTGCTGTGTTGCCTGGCTCCTAACAGGCTCAGACTGGTACTGTTCCAATGATTGGAGGTTGGAGACTCCTGTCCTTGAGTGAAGATTTAAAACAAAAAATTCACTTGGTTTTTTTTTTAATCCCACAATGAGATATCATTTCTTACCTGTCACAGTGCTATCATCAGTAAATCCACAGACAAAAGGTGTCGGTGAGGATGTGGATAAAAAAGTTTCCTTGCTGATGGGAATACAGATTGGTGCAGCCACTATAGAAAATACTATGAAATTTCCTCAAAAAATTAAAAATGTATGACTATGACCCAATGATTCTTCTTCTGGAGATTTATCCAAAGAAACCTAATACAAATTCAAAATAATATATGCACCCCTATGTTCTTTGCAGCATTATTTACAATAGCCAAGATATAGAAGCAACCCAAGTGCCCATCAATAGACAATTGACTGAAAGAGGAGTGATACATGTATACAATGAAATACTGCTCTGCTTTTAAAAAGAATGAAGTCTTACCGTTTGCTACAGCATGGGTAGACCTAGAGGAAATTATGCTCCATGCAGTAAGTTAGTCAGAGAAAGACCAAGAACATATGGTTTCACTTATATGTGAAATATAAAGAACAAAATAAATGAACAAACAAAAAAGCAACAAACTAGTAGACATGGAGAGCACTGGTGGTTGCTAGAGGGGAGGTTGGTTGAGGACTGGGTGGAAAAGGTGCAGGAATTCAGCAGTACAGATTGGTAGTTATAAAATAGTAATAGGATGTAAGTAAAACATAAGGAATACAGACAATAACACTGCAATTACTGTATATGGTGCCAGTTAGGGTACTGGAAATGTCAAGGGAACACTCTGTAAAGTATACGACTGTCTAATCACTAAGCTGCATATCTGAAATTAATACAAAATAAAATTGAGAGATAAAATATGTCCTGAAATTAAAGCTACTAAATACATATAAGGAAAACAGAAAATTAATATTTAATATGCCTATGTGCAAATACTATGAATTTCTTAGTCACTGAAGAGTATGATTAAAAAAGATTTGTCTTTGTGTGTGTTATTACTTTGTTTGGTGCCTGTGCAACTATTTCTTGCACAGTATATGTGTATATATGTGACATTTGTATAACTCACCATACTTTTGAAGGATATTCTTTCAAAAACAGTAAGTTTCTAACATTTAGTTCTTGTACCTGAAAAGTAAAGCAAATTGCACCCAAACTATGCAGAAGTATAAATTCCTGACTCTATATAACTGTTCTTAAATAATTTCTGTCAAACAAGTGTTAAAAGTGAGTTAATCATTTATGTAATTTAAAATGTTTTTACAAGATATAAAAGTTACCTAGAATTTTACACAAAAATAGTTTATTTTCTCAAAAGATTGTTTGAGTTTGAATTTTTAATATTATTACATTAATTATGAAATATTACTATAATTTTTGTTCTATAGTATAATTGATTTAAATTTATTTATTTTTTAAATTATTTTATTGTTGTTCAGTTACAGTTGTCTTTATTTTCTCCCCACCACTCCCACCACCCCACCTCCCTCCCTTGCTTCCACCTTCCCCCTTGGTGTTGTCCATGTGTCCTTTATAGTAGTTCCTGAAAACCCTTCTCCCCTCGGTCCCCTCCCCCTTCCCCTCTGGCTATTGTTAGATTGTTCTTATTTTCAATGGCTCTGGTTATATTTTGTTTGCTTTTTCTTTTTTTGATTATGTTCCAGCTAAAGGGGAGATCATATGGTACTTGTCCCTCACCACTTGGCTTATTTCACTTAGCATAATGCTCTCCAGTTCAATTAATGCTGATTTACATTTAAATTTTAATTATATTTTATTACAAATACATTTATTTTAGATTTTGCTATTTATAAGCACTTCATTTAAACAGACTGCAATTTTAGATGGTATAACTTTATATGAGTTTATTAATACATCATTTTAATACATTGTGCTTATTTTAGTAACACTTACTTGATAATCACCTAGTTCCCTTACTGATGTAGCTATCTAAACTTGGGAGATACAAGTTTCTCTGATTCTCTGAAAACCATTATTACATATTTTATTTTTTAAAAATTATTGTATACTCTATAAAATATTTTCTGTGGGAGCAATACTAATGGAAGTATTACTGCACTGTGCATCTGTTAAATATATTTAGTAAATAATAGAGAATCCTAACTCAGGTGATACCCAGAAAAAGAAAGTCCTTAGATATTAAGAATCTACTAGCATGTACATAAACTGATCCAACATTTCTGTGACTGTCTTTGTTGGGGTAATACCATTTCTATATATACATCATTTTAAAAATAACAGCATAAAATTTGCATATAAGTATCTATGGACAATTGTTGATAATAAATGGATTGGAAACATTTTAAATGTTCATCAACTGTAAATAGTTAATTAAATGATGGTACATTGAAATGCTAATATTATGCAGCCATCATCATTGCTAAAGATGTGTGTGTTGAGAAATAGTATTATGAGTGTGTATGGAGTAAGTAAGATAGCTGAACAAATTATTTTGAAAACCAATATGAACATGTTGGTTATCTATAAGTCATCTGTAAGTGGTTGTATTTTTTACTCAAAATATAGAAAAAGTAGGCCATTTCTGGAGATAATTTCTGAAATAAGAGCTGATATTAAAAAAAAACATATCACAGTTAAGAAGCACAAAAAAGCTGCTTCTTGGTAACACACCCTAGGTCTTCTATAGTGTTTATTGTTCTTTGTTATTCAGAATAAAATGGCAACTCCTTCATTCCAAAAGGAAATCAGATATCAGAACTTGTAAGAAATCTGTTGCTAATTATTCCATCTAGACATAGAGTCTTTCCAGAATTCTCAGGTATGTTAAATAGTATTACCAGCTTTCATCTCTCTCTCTACTGCACATATTCTGTTTACTAAGAACTACAATTACTTTTTGACTTGTGTTGTCTTATATATCTATCTGAGATAGCACCAAACCACTAAATTTCCTTCTTTGCCTATTTACTTCAATTTCTCTTGGCAAAACATCTGATGGGGGTGAAAAATCACCACGCAGTATGCTGTTTCACGAGACATCTTACCATGACATAATGATCAGTCAAGAAAGACCTGACTCCATTCAACTTTTGAATTCTGTCTCTCAAAGTTGTATTCAAACAATTACGGCCCATGGGATGCAATCATGGCAGAAACTTTATTTTCATTCTACCATATTCTTTAAAACTATTGCATAGGAACCTCCTCTGTACTAAGTAAACCTTGGGAAAATCTCATGATTTTCCAGAATTCTCTTAAGTGATAGAGAATTCTAAATTACTTATATCAGAAAACATAGTCTTGATTTAGAAATATTCTTGTGTAAATGACAATTATTACTTAACACTTTGATCTAAATTAAAGTCTTTTGTTTTTCTTCCTTTAATTAGAGCATACAGGTTAGAGGTAAGTCAAAAACAGCAAATAGTTGGAGTCTTGCTATCTTCATTTACCACTCACTAACGGTTGCTTCTGACCCCTTCAGAGTCACAGCACAAGTAAGAAAGGTGGTGGTATAGAAAAATTCCTACCTCATGGTTACTCTCACAAAAGAGCTTAACATATTCTTTACCTGGCAAATATTTAAAGTTTATTCCTTCTCCCATGCATCCATTCTGGATCCATCAACTAAAACTCCATTGACTTGATGTTGACTTTTATGTTCCTTTAGCTGGTAATTAATTTCCAAATTTTGGCTTTTCAGCAATCTACTCCATGTAATTTCTATGTCTTCACTGAGACAACTCTGTTAGTGTGGGTAAGACTTAATTCTAACCTGATTATTCCCAATAGACTGTATGTGGTCTACAGAAAATGTTAACATAAATTTTGGCATGAGAAAATATGAGAGTAAAGGCTAAGTCCAAAATAGAATCAATTTGTTTCTTATTTTAATCACTGGAAAAGTCAAACTTTTGATCTTCTTAGATTTCCTCTTTAAAAGGGTAGAGGTGAAAAAGTTTTTCTGCCTTCCCTTCTAGGTTCTTTGGCTGGTCTAATAATCATATTGACATAAACAGATTATCAGGAAAAAATAAATACATCTCATAACATATATAAGCAAGACTCACAAAGACTTGAAATCTCAAAGACAAGCAAGTGAGGCTAGTATAACATCTCTATCTAAAGAGAAGAGGGTAGAGGTCTGAGCTTCAAAGGTGGAGGAAAACAATTCACAAGAAAACGAGAAGAGCAAATGTTTGGTAAATGAATGATCGCCATGCCATGTAAATAAGTATTTCTGATATAAAAAGTTATCTCTGGTCATAGCTCACTTATTGGTAAAAGCTTCCTATCTAAATTCTTTCAGATAGCTAAGAGGGAAGAAAAAAGTTTGTCCTGTGTATGCTGGAAAGAAGCAATTCAGCAACTCAGCTCAAGCAATTCACATGCTCAAATGGCACATTTTGGGGTTGTGTATTCTACTCCCTGTCAGTCATAATCTTGATTAATGAAAAATCAGCCCTAGTAAACTAATACAGATGTTAACAAAGTGCCACAAACTTGGAAACTTAGAATGATATTAATTTATTGTCTCACTGTTCTGGGGGTTAGACTTCTGAAACCAAGGTGTTGTCAGGGCCGTGCTTCCTCTGAAGTTATTAGGGAGAATTCTTTCTTGCTTCTTCCTAGCTTCTGGTGGTTTGTTAGCAACCCTTGATATCCATAGGACTACAACTACAGGATTTCATCTCTGCTTCTGTCACCACTCAACACTCTCCCCTCATGGGATTATATGTCCACTTTCATCTCAAAGGAACACCAGCTTTATTGAATTAGAACCTACCTTAATGGCTTCATCTGCAAAGACCCTATTTTAAATAATGTCACATTTACAAATACCTGGAGTTTGGACTTCAACGTATCTTTTTGGTTAATACAATTCAGTCCATAATAACATCTAACCAAGTTCTCTAAGCATTTAAACCAAGCTCACTTTACATTTAAAATCAGAAACCTTCACTCATTCTCTCCTTAGTGTATGAACGTAGTACTAAGAAGAGGGCTTAAAGTCCGAGAACAATTTTCTTTAAGTAATCTTCCTAATAAAATCCTCTCTTATTTGTCATTCTTTTCATCTTTCCCTTCCCTTCTTGGGTGAGAAAAATGTGGCTTATTAAAAGTTGTGAAACTGGTTCTGTTGAAATACTACATTGAGATCTGGTCTGTCCTTGGTGTTTCATATGTATTGCATCACACTGTCTGTCAAATAAACTCATATTAAGTATACACACATTTATTTGTGACAGATTCACACACCCACGTAACCAGCACCAGAAGCAACATAAAATAATTCTATTAAACAAATAATTAATTCCTATAGGGAACCACTCTACATGGTGTGGGGAATACGGCCCAGCTCCTTCTCATAAAGGTCAGTGGAGAGAGAATCAGCATGGAGGACCCACACCCATGGATAGCTTCTCCCATGGGGAATCAGACCTGCATTGTACTTTGGCTGCTTTGAGGCTTGCTTTTGCTAAAACTCCCTCACCCTGAATTGAGGCAGCAAATGCTTATTACTTATCTCTAAAGTAACTTCCTAAAATCTGTGCTAAACCTCTCAAGTATGGAGTGTAACCAGTTCAACCACTTTTCCCTTTGATCTACAATATCCTTCTCTTTGAAGTAATTAGCAACATTCTTTTATTTGTTATCTATAAAAGGTAATCACCTACAGTGAACCTGTGCATAGTAAATGAGGACGATCCTCAATGTAATGTACCCAGAAAAGCAATAAAAGCCTGTCCAGGCAGGGGTTGGGGCCCCCCTCTCTCACTTAGAGAGGGGCCATGCTGTCCCTTTTCCCCACAGGACTTCTGTAGTCTGTGTGAATTTGTTCATCACAGCCACAACACATGGACTCCATGGGCCAGGGTCCACATCAAGTTCCCTCTGGTCTATTCTAGGATTACTCCCACACACCCAGGCCTGGGAAACCAGTGTTCTTGTTTCTATCACTACAGATTAGTTTTGCCAGTTTAAGATATTTGCATCATCTAGTGTATACTAATTTTCATGGATATATATTTTTATTTATTCTGAATAAATATCTAGTAGAATTAGTAGGTTGAAAGGCAAGTGTATACTTAATGTTTAAAAAGAAACTTCTAAACTCTTGTCCAAATGATTTACATTTCTTTACATGCCCATCAACACTTGATATTGTTCATCTCTTCAATTTTTGTCACTCTAATGAGATCGTACTGGTATTTCTTTGTAGTTTTAATTTACATTAATCCCATGGCTAGTGACACTGAGTTTCTTTTCATGCACATATTGGCTATTAGTATACCTATATCTGTTAAGCGTTCGTTCAAAATATTTGCCTGTTTGTAACTGGATTAGTTATGTTATTAATTAAGAGATTTAAAATTATTCTATAATATATATATATATACACACACACATATTTGCTTGTTTAGTTTCTTAAAAGTGTTTTTCAAGGGGCATATGCTTTAAATTTTGATACTTTTATATTTAGGTCTGTGATCTATTTTGATCTAATTTTGGTATGTATGATTAAAGATTTATTTTGTCCACATGAATGTCCAGTTGTTCCCGCATAGTCTGTTAAGAAGTGTAGCCTCTCTTCACTGAATCACTTCCACACATTTCTTTAACATTAATTGACTGGGCAAGTATTATTTATTTCTGCAATTTTATTTTGTTCCATCTGTCCATGTCAGTCCTCATACCACACTGCACTGACCTGTGTACTGTAGTTCTGCAGTAGGCCAGTGAATTCGGTGGTGTTAGTTTTCTAAGTCTGTCCCTTATTTTATCTATACTATATCCTTAAAATTTCCAAATACATTTGAAATAGCCTTGATCTCTACAGAAGTTTGTAGGGACCTTGACTGGCATTTTGAGGAATCTATAATTTGATGCGACAATAAGTTATATCATGACCATACTAAGCATTCCAATCCAATAATAAGTTATAGCTCATGGTTTATTTTGGTATTTGTTACTTTTCCTCAATAGTATTTTGAGTTTTCAGTTTGCAAATCTTGCATATATATAAATTTATTCCTAAATATTTACGTGATTAAAATCTACTTAAGTGGTAATTTTTTAACTTTTAATTTCCAGTTGTTTTTATATAGAATTATTTTTGTATATTGACCTAGCACTGTTTGACCTTACAAAATAATAGTTTATTAGATAGTTGGTTTTTTTCTGGAGATTGTGTAAGGTTTCCTATTTACTTGATCATATTCTTTGCACATAAAATAGGTTTACTGCTTTATTCCAATCCGCATTTTCTTTCTCCCTTTTTCTCTTTATCATTCTCTCTTCCCACCTTTCTCATTCTCTCCTGTTCTGTCTCTCATTCTCTTCTGTCCATGGCTCCCTATCTCTCCCTCTCTGGTTTATTATATTGTCTAAGACCGTAGTACAACATTGCATTTTATGTTTGTCATTAAGTATAATGTTATCTCTGTTTTTCCAAAGCTTCACTTTACTATATGATGGAGCTCCTTTTACTTTATCCCAGTTTTCTTTCTTATCATAAATATTGTTGATTTTTTCAGATTTATTTGCATTTAGTAGAATGATGTTTTCTTTTTTATTGTATTTTTCCATTACCATTAGGTCTAGTTATAACCTCCTCCCTGCGCAATCACCACACTGTTTTCTGTGTTCATGATTTCTTTTCCTTTTTGCTCACTCCCTCCGCCCCCAAATCTTTCTCCCAAACCTGTTTTTTTTTTTTCTGATTTATTAATAAGGTAGATAGCATTGACCGGTTTTCAAAGTTAAAATGGTTTGGAATTCCAGGGAAATACTCCACTTGGTCATGACATAATCATTTCTATACATCGATGGGTTCTAAACACTAATACTTTATGAAAAATTTCATTGACATTCTCATATATATGTGTGCGTGTCTGTATACACTAACAAATGCACATAGGAATATATATACATACATATTCATATTGCAGTTATTTTGTAAGGTCATTGTTTGATTATGTTCTATCAATAATGAAGAGAAGGCCTTGGCAGGTGTGGTCAGTGGGTTAAGCGCTGGACTGCGAACCAAAAGTTTTCCTGTTGGATTCCCAGTCAGGGCACATGCCTGGGTCAGAGCCAGGCCCCAGGCTGGGGGCGTGCAAGAGGCAACAGATCAGTGTTTCTCTTCTACATCGGTGTTTCTCTCCCTTTCTCTCCCCATCTTCTCCTCTCTTTAAAAAAATAAAAATAAATATTTAAAAATAATGGAGAGTGAATTATTAAATCTCTGTGATTATAAATTTTTCTATTTCTTTTCATTTTGTCAGTTTTTACTTTATTTTTAAACAATTTTTCTAAAAAATACTTAAATAAGGTATTTGTGTATTTATATATAATATTACCAAATGTATTGCCAGCTTGCATAAATACTTTTTAGAGTTTAATATTTATCATTAGGAGTTTTTCAGTTGTACATTTGTCAATAAAAAACAAAACATAATAATTTCATAATATCCTTCCATCAAACAAAATATGTTTATTAAAATTGTATGGAAATATGAGATAGAGTTTGTCACCACAACTCTTTAGAATATCATCTATAATAATAAATAAGTCATTTGGTAGGCAAAAGTTACAGACATTCCGGTATGGGAGTAATAGGAAAACAGCATGGAGTTGAGCCTAGGTGAAATTGAAATTAATTTTCACAGTTTAGTTGCTGGGTGGTCTCAGATGACATGGCTGTTTAATCTTGGCTAGTACAGGTGTGAAAGTCATAATACGAAAACTGACACATTCAAATTGAAAAAGAGACAATATTATAATTAGGCTTCATACTCAGAGTAAAGTGAGAAAGCCAAAGCTTTTTTATACAGTGTCACTGAATTGTAGAAACACTACAGACTTTCGTGGAAGATAAATATGGACATTATACAGCTTTCATTCTCTGTGCTATGCACAACAAAAGCTATTTTTGATTGTTGTTTATCTTTAATAATTTTTATTTTACCGGTTTCTGAGGTCAATTTTTAGAGTCACTCCGGTGGTAGGAATATGCCTAATTGCCTGGTACATCATCCTTTATTTTTCCCCCTATGGAGATTGTTGTTTTTAAATTAGAGAACATTCTGTCTCTTTTTAGCTGATTAAGACACAAATCACAAATATGATTTGATCTATTCAAATTGGTTATGGAAAAATTCATTAATTATTTTTATAGGTCTTTAAAAACAAGATTTCATGTATAATATTTATAGTTGATATCATATGTGGATATATATATGTACATATATATGTCACATTATATATGGCTAAGGAGATTACACTGAACTTAAAGAATATTCATCGAACTTTCTAGCATTATGGCCTAAAGTAGACACATAGCTGCACTGGTATTTTTTTAATAAAAAGTAATATTATAAAATTAAAAATAGATTTTATTATTTTGATAACAACTACATATGCAGAATCACTGTGACTAAAGCTTACATTGTCAAATTCAACTGAAAAGAAAAACGCAGATGAAATGATTAGTGCTTTGTTGTCATGAAAACCATGGTGTCCAGCTACCTTTGATTCATTTCTACATGTACAATGCATGGACACCTTACCATTTCTCACAGAGAACACCCACATTATATAAACTCCCTAAGACATAAAGTAAATGATTTCTTAAATTAAGATTCTATAAGTACTATTTTAAGTATTAATTATATATGATTTGCTACTAAAACTTATTTAAGGTAAGTAAATATTTAGGCTAAAGATAACATTCAAGTATACAAAATAGTTGGAGTCTTTATTGTTGAAGATATTAAATTGAAAGTACACCACAACTATTTCCAAGATTGCATATAATTATTTAATTAATTTATTAAAATTATGGGAGTAAGAAAAAGTTTTGTATTGACTATTGATTTCATATAATTCTTAAAAGGATGTCTCCTTTAGTTAAAATATCAGCAGGCCAGCAAACTCAATCTTTGTTTATCTCTGAGTTATACATTTAGAAAATTTTTATCAGAGTACAATGTTTATGTAGTTTACATATCAAATGTTGGTAATATTATAGTTTTCAGATAACATGCATATTGTGTTATAGGATTAAATAAAAATGTATTACATTAAAAAGCTAGATTTTTAACACTCATTAACCTTTCCTTAAAATAGCATAATGTTAAAGTTCAATTTTAATTACATCTCTTAAACACATTGAATGAATTACATTTATTGTACTGTATATAAAATCTTATGTAAATTAAATGAGGTTATATAAACTTTGGATACATAATGCTAGCTGTTGTATTAAAACAAATTGATTACTCAAGTTTCAGCATTGCTCAAAACCCCATATAATTGCTATTAAGAAGCCATACCCTGTTGGTTTGTTTCTCTTGTGAAACTAATCTCCTTACTACATGGCCTACAAAATATCAGCAGAGGCCCAAAGACAGAAAGTGGAGGGTTGTGAGAGGGAGAAATTACAGTGTGAATTTGGTTGTGGTGCATAACGTTTCTTCTCACATTCCATTAAGTAAAATTGGTCATATACTACAACCTAACACCATGAGAAGAAAGGGTCAGTGCTGGAAAATATAATGTTTCTGTGTAATCAGAAGGAAAACAAATCATGTTTGGAGAAAACATTCTTTTACAAACACTAAGCTAAAGAAGCAGAAAGCTCAAAACCATGTGACTAAATTGGGCATACCCACTTTTCTGGGATGTCCAGGGCAGCAGTGCTGTTGCAAGTACTGGGTATATTTGGCAAGAACAGCAAGAATAATGTAATTGATGAACTACAATTGCTCAGATTTTCTTTACTTCAGGAAATCGAAGGTAGCTTCTCAGAGAGCTTCCTCTTTTACATTTCAAAATGGTGTTAAATATTCATTAACAGTACAAAGTAATTCACAGTGGAATAGTTCCTCTTTATTAAATTAGTTTGGTAATTCTTCAATAACAAATTATCTTTTTTTAAATTGAAAATATAATGTTCTTTACTAAGGAAAAAATCTGGGAGATGAAAAGAACATATTTCAATGAAAAGTTAAAGTATTGTAATAAAGTTCACTAAACAATTATAGTCACAGATACAGTGTTAAACAGTCTCATATATCTTGTTTAATTTACATAAGATATTATTCTAAAATTAATTTTTATTACTAAAGAAACCAAAAGATCATTTTGCACTTAATGGAGTCCCACTTTATGAGCTAATACTGAGTCATGTACCACAGGAATAAAACAATAATTACTCTTCATTGTAAAATTACATTCTATTATGTAATTAATTTACCATAATTGTCCCTGGTGACAGATTATATTCTTGGCTTAGAGAAGTTGGGTGTTGAATGATGGTTATTTGTTTAATAATCACCAGAGTATTCAAAAGTATGACAATATTTTTTGCCATTGTTTTATTGACTACATTAATTTTATAAAAACTTGAAACTAAAAGACATACAAAAACTTGTTAGATGCACCCTGATACTATTTATAATTACTATAAGAGATGTTTATACAGGTCTATGTGACATTTACCTGAATGATAAATATTTTTACATTGTCCTAGAACTAAAATAGAAATACCACCTTTATAAACCAAACAAAATAAAAGTTAGAACCCCAAAGAGGACAACAAAGATTTTTGAAGTGGACTTTCAAGCTACTGAAGCCAGGTGAAAATTTAAAGGAATGTAAGGTTTATAGTTTTCTTCTATTGTCAACACTTGGTTACTTAGTGACTTAATTTCTTTGAGACTTCAGTGGACTTTGTGTATTCAATACTCCTTGGACATCTTCATAACCATAACTGCTCAAGAAATTACTAGCAATAATGTATTACATGAACATAGCTTATGGATAAATGTAATGAATGGCAGCAATTTTAAAGGGATTGAAGAAAGACCTGGCAATAGGGTTATAAAATCATGTCACTGCTAATTCCTCATGGACAAGACACCTCTGAAAGTCCAGTCAAATGACACCATCACCTTGTGGGGTTAGGATTTCAATATATGAGCTTTGGGATGACCCAAAAATTCAGATGACAGCTGTTACAAAATTCTGATTAAAGAAATCAAACAAGGTTTAATTAAACAATGATATCTTGTGTTCATGAATACAAAGAATAACTTTTGTTCGATGTTAGTTCTTCCCAACACAGATTCAATGAAATCCCACTCAAGATCCCAGCACACTATTTTTGTGGCTATCTGTGAATTTATTTTAAAGATTACAGAAAGAAGCAAAAGACCAAGAACCACCCTGATGAAGAAGAAGAATCAAATCAATACACTAAAACTATCCAACTTTGAGATTATCTGTACGGCTATAATAAAGTTGACACTGTGGTATTGGTGAAATAATTGACAAATAGATCACTAGAACAGAATAGAGAGCCCAAGAATATGTCCATACAAATGTAGTCAAATAAAATTTGAGAAAAGAAGAAAAGCAATTCAGTGAAAAAAAAATTAAAGGGAAATGATGAGTAACAATTGAACACAGAAAAAGAAAAAAAAAATCTAGACAGAAACCTTACACATTTCACAAAGATTAACCATAAAGTGTCAAAGATTTAATTTTAAAATGTAAAACTATTAGACTATGAGGATATAACATAGGAGAGAATATAAATAAGCTAGAGTTTGGAGGTGGCTTTTTATATATATCACCAAAAGCACTATACATGAAAGAAAAATTGATAAGTTGGACTTTAATAAATGTAAAAACTTCTTTGAAAAATAGAGTTAATAGAATTCATAAATAAGTCATAGACTGGGAGAAAATATTGCAAAACATATCTCATAAAGGATTGTTATCTAAATATGCAAAGAACCCTTAAAACAATAACAAGAAAGCAATTAACCAAATAATAGTGGACAATAAATGGAAGCATACACTTCATCAAAAAAGATGTATGAGTGTCAAATAAGCATAGTTAAGAAATGTTTAATATCATATATCATCAGGGAATAGTAAACTAAAATAGTAATGAGATACTACTACACACTTGTTAAAATGGCTAAAATCCAATACACTAACAAAATCAGTTGCTGGAAGGATGTAGAACAACAAGAAATCTCATGCATTACTGGTGGGAATACAAAAACATACAAGGACACTTTGGAAGGCAGCCTGGAAGTTTCTTGCAAAGATAGACAATCTTATAACATCCATCAATCACATTCCATGGTTTTTATCCAAATGAGTTTGAAGACTTTCATTCACACAAAAACTTGCACTCAAATATTTAAAGCATCTTTATTCATAATTTTGAAAACTTGAAAAAAAACAAAATGTCCTTCAAAAAGTGAATGGACAAACTATTGTATGCAAGTGCAATAAAATATTATTAAACAATCAAATAAACTAGCAAACTATGAAAAGACATGAGGAAACAAAATGCATATTCCAATGAGAAAAACTAATCTGAAAAGGCTGTAGGATTCTAACTGCACAACCTCCTGGGAAAGGCAAAATTTTAGAGAAAATGAAAAGATCAGTGGTTGCCAGGGGCTTGAAAAAATGACAGGAAGATGAATTAGTAGAGCACAGAGAGTTTTTAGGGCAGTACAACATTCTGTCTGATAACATGACAGATATATGGCATTATACAGTTGTCAAAACCCACAGAAGTGTACAAAACAAAAAGCAAATCCTAATTGAAACTATAGATTTTCATTAATAATAACTTTAACATTAGTCAATGAATTGTAAGGAAAGTAAAACACTAATAGAAGATGTTAACAAAAGAGACTTTCTGAACATTCTGTTCAGTTTTTCTATAAATCTAAAATTTCTCTAAACATAAAGTCTACTAGTTTAAACAACAGAGATTTGGTGGTAATTTGAAAATGAGCATAATTTATTCAGCTTGTCTTTTCTGAAATAGAAATTGGCACCTATGAGTAGAGTACTGCCTCAAACATTGAAATTTAATATCTGGGGCATTATTTTAGGGCACTGGGCAGAGAGGAAATAAATGTTATCAGAATATGGGACAGTATTGATATTAGTAGTGAAAAATATTTGGTACAAAAAACACCAGCAAGAAATTGGAAGATACCTAACACAGCTGATTTATTCTAGGATGGTGGGAGAATAGAGGTTAAAAACAGCTTTTTGGTTGTGTGCATTTTTTGCTGTTAGCTGTGTATGACAAGGCATTATAAGAAACTTCTAACTAGGAAAAAATTAACTATTTTGCAACCAAGAATGAAAAGAAATAGAGAAAGTCAAAAAATTCAGGCATTAGGATGGAAAAGACAATTGAAACATGGTAAAAAATTAAATGATAAAAATGAGAACTTTTTTTAATAAAGAAGGTCATGAAATGAAATGTAGCTTTCCTACAAGGATTAAAATAAGGTCATGGTCATCACATGATCCAATGTTTAAAACCAGGAATGGAATAAAATTTGTACCTGATAATTCCTTTTAATCATACGCTCATTTGACTGTTATCTCTGCACAACAATTGTATTAAGAAGACATTGCTCGAAAGTGAGTACACATTATACAGAATGACTCAAGAACCCAGGACTAGCAATATATAAAGTCTGGTTTCTAAGGATATGCTGCTGAAATGAGGGAATATACTGTATTTCACCTATGTGCATATCTACACAGCTGATATTTTCAATATACTTCGTTCAGTTTGAGAATCACAAACCATTTATTATACCAATTCCACTTCTAATCTATATTTGAATTTATATGTAAAATTCATGGGTCTATACTAGAATTCTAAGGAAAATTAGAACTTTTGAAATATTTTTACATTCTCACTGCTAACCCTTCTTACAGTAGAAAAATATTCAAACTGATTCTATTCTCAGTTAAGTTTTTAAATAACTCTCTTCAACTAAAATCCTCATATTCATCTGAATTTTTCTCCATAGGTAATGCTTTAGATGAACAAAATAACTCTAATTGCAGATTATCATTCAAACATACTCAGGAAATGAATAAGATCTATAATAAAATATGATTTGTGTTATTTGCATATTACCTTTGAATCAAAGTAACAAGATTATATTTTCTTAGGAATGTTATTGTAATTCTGCCTTCTTTCAATTGATTAGGTTACTTTAATAATATAGTGGAGAGCAAAAACAGCAATAGTAATCTAAAATTATATCAAGCTGTACTGATTAAAATAACAATTTCAAGACTTTTACATTAAAATGAAATTGATTTAGCATAAAATCTTCAAATGTTATATAAATCAACTTCTATTTTTTTAGTTTGAAAGAAATTTTATTTTAAATAGTAATATATTCACTCTGTTGCTAAAGCGATCATTTATTATTGGAAAAAATAACTTCATTAAGTCTGTCTTACTCTTCTTCAGGATCTTCTTTTCTTCTTCTTTCTTTTAATCTTATACTCTTGCACTATGGTATCTTATCCTCACAACCTTGTTCAGTTCAGCAGGGTACATCACATAAAAGAAATGCTTGAAAGGGTAATTTCATTCACTGTTCTACTAATCTATTTTCTTTAAGCCACTGATTAGCATTAAAATTGATTTTGAACTTCTTGTGACTAACATGACATTATTCTAACATTAGCTATTAAAAACCTAATACCTATTTCATGTTAGCAGGTGTTGACACATTATTAATTTGGTAACATGATGTTGTGACTCTTTAACGCCATTAAAAACATGAGTCCAAAATAACTCTATAAAGATAAAGTAACTATAAATAACTTTCAATACTTAAGGCAGAATATGTCATCCTTTTTTTTGACAGTATTTGAATGAGGCAGTTTCAGTATGTGCACCCAAATCTGGAATTCACATTAATATTTTCTTCATTATAACTTCGGACTTCTCAATGTTAGCAGTGTGTTTGTTGTTAAACGCCTAAAGAAATTTTAAAACATGGATACCTTGAGTGCAACCCAGAGATCTAATTTATTTGGTTAGATATCAGGCCACCTTATCAGTATCATTTAAAACTCCTTAGGTTAATTCTACCTAGAAGCCAGTGATAAGAACCAGTCTCAAACCAATATTCAAATACCCTCACTGATATCCTGGAAATCACTGTGCATGTTATCAAAGCCTTTATAAATAGTAAGCCTAAATAATAAATATTTTTGTTCCTGGCTCTCATGACAGAATTTTGTGCAAGTAAAAAGTACAGTAATATCTATAACAAATAGTGCCTTACTTTCAATGCTAAAGTTTTCAATACTTTTCAGTATAATGTTTTTATTCATGTAGGGAAAAAAAATTAGAAGATCTTAGAAGATATAACACATCTACACATGCTCACATACGCTCCCAAAAACCTCTGAGTCTATGGTGTTAGAGTAAGATATTCATTCCATTTCACCTATTGCTCTTTTACAAGTGTTTTTTCTATTAGAAATAAAATATTGAGGGGTGGGTGGGTGGGCTTGATTGGGAGTAAAGGGGAGAAACCTGTTTTTGAACAATCATTAAAATAAAATTGAAAAAAAAGAAATAAAATATTGAACAGAGAAAAATTCAGGAATAAAAACAACTCTCTTTATTTAAAAAAAAAAATGGCCTACGTGTCAGAGACAGAGTATTCTAGGGATGACTCTGATGCTCATTTGTTGTATATGATCTAAGTAAACTTTTTGCTCAGCTTCCCTCCACTTTTATAACAAGTGAGGTTTGCATTAGGTTAATTCTAATATTCCTCTGAGGTCTCTATTTTCCCCAAATGCATTCTTACCTAACACATATAGAAAATTAAAGTCACTTTAGATCTATAACTGAGACACATTTAATTTGATTAGCACTGCAAAAGTGCTCAAAAGGATTTGGAAAATGAATGTTTCCCTCACTCTGTTGAATATTTTACTTTAAAACCTTCATTTTTTTCCAAAAATTATAGTTTTATCTTTAGGTCCTACTACTGGTATCTAAAATATAGTTTTTCAAGCACCTTAATCAAATCTCATCCCATAAATATTACTTTAATAATACCACCATTGGACTACTATTAATTGTACTACTACTAATAGCAATAACAGAAATGCTTATTTCTGTTTACACAACATCTGATACTTTTAATGTGCTCTCACATACACACCCTGCCATGCTTCTTGCAGCACACTAAAACAGCCTTGCTCTTTGGAAGATGGAAAGTGGTTAAACTTCCTTCTCTCTCTCCATCACTTGCTTGCTCTGATAAAGCAAGCCATCATATTGTGAACTACTTTACACAGAGGCCCACTTGGCATGAAATGAAAGACAATCTTTGGCCAATAGACAGCAAATAATTGAGGCCCTTATTTTGACAGCATGTGAAATAAATCCTGTCAATAACTAGGTAAGTGAGCTTGGAAGCAGATTCTTCCCCAGTCAAGATTCAAGAAGACTGTGGCCCTAGCTGACACTTTGATCGATGCCTGTGATAGACCCTGGACACAGGACCTAACTAAACCATGCTCAAATTCCTTTAAAAAAAACCCAGAAATTGGAATAATACAGATTGATGTTTTATGACCCCGAGTTTTGGGGTAATTTGATATGCAGAAATAGATAACCAATACACCTGATCTTCCAAATTTAAATTATTTTTAACTCGTAGTTCTAAAATTCTGTCATTCAGCTGCTAATACAACTCTATTATCATTTTCTTTGAATATCCATTTTATTACATATACATGCCACACAATCATCAAAGTGTAGATAGTTATAGTGGACAGAAAATAGGATTGTCAATGAGGAATTATGTTCTCTGTAATGTTAAGTGGAATTATTATTACTCCCAACCTCATGTTCCCTTATCCTTGAAAGAAAGAATTATCAAAAGAATAATCCATATTCTCTTTTTTATGCAATTTTCTCTTTATATCTCCTCTGAGGTGCAAGAATGATGAAGAATTATCAATTTAATTGATGAAGGCTTGATATCAGATTACATAATTATCAGTGTCATTGCATAGCAATAGGAATCTGTTTCTGATGCTCTAACTCTATGGATTGTGCTATGCAATAGATGGATACATGTATGTATGTATGTATGTATGGATGGATGGATGGATGGATGGATGCATCAAGTTAGAAGAAATTCTTTTCTGCTCCTTGCGACCAGGGAGTCAGCACTTCTCAGACAGTCTCAGGCCGCTTGGTGTCGACATGCCATCCTTTCTCACATACTTTTTTTGGAATGTAACGAAGCTGGCAAGGCAAAACTGAAATGCCACATGAAGATATATTGCCTAGAGAACTCAGAGACTGTATGTATACAGAAATTAATTTCTCCACACAAAGACTTCAATCATCAATTTGGAAGCTATAGTAGGAAAACCTTATTTTACCACAGCTGAATTTGTGTTCTGCATCTGACATTTATTTATTGAGGAGTAAGGAATTTTGAGTGATTAGATCACCATTAGTAAAGCTAAAAGATTATAATTTGGTTCTTTAAACATTATTTCTAAATAGTAGAAACAAGTGAGAAAGAAAGTTAAATGACTAGCCAAAGAATCTTCAACAAATTCCAAATGTATCACTTATCTGTTTATACTAGACAAGTCACAACTCTTTTGTTTTCTCACCTGTAAAATTTACTGACTTATTTGCTCTTGTAATATTACAGAGATATTGTGATAACTACATAAGAGCATAGTATGCTAATTGCTAGCTTTAACTATTTCATGTTTCTCCAAGGAAAACCAATGATAAATATTACTTAATATATAGCATTTGTCCAATGCTTTAAAAACATCAAACACACATCACTAAAATGGGAATAAAAATTGGTAGTTATATCTGTCTCGTTTCAACTTCCTGCCTGCTTGCTTTCACCACTCTATATTCAATCCCACAAGTCTCTTTTTTATACCGCAGGTCTTTGTTCCTTTTTCTTCTTTCTTCTGAGATGTTCTTCAATTTGATTGGATACAGCTCTTTGCAAAAAGCATTTACTCTTTGTCCATTTGGGGCAAGCTCTTGTTTAGAGAGGAATTGCCTGACTACTCTTAATAAAAGATTAGCTAGTCCTCATTTCCATCACTGTCGCTTTATCCTGCCTTACACTATAATATTGCACATATCACTATTGTATAAAACACCAGTTGTGCTTTAATTCATTGTCTCTGCTCTTCTTCACCAAGGAGAGCTTAACCTTATAAGGGCAAAACTTTATCATGTTCAATTGATACTTCTACCAAAAAGTACAGTCTATAAGTTGCATAGAGTTGCTGAAAATATAATAGTGAACACATGAGCAAACTCATTTTTGAGAAGATAAGGAGTGACTAAATTATATCTTTCCTCCACCTACCAAGTTACTCTGAACTTCAAGGACAAACCAGGAGGAGAGTTGGTGTAGCAATTAGTCAGCGGAGATGAAGTTTTAAACTAGTACCAGGAAAGTCAAAATAAGCATTGCAAGTCCACATATGAATAAACTAAGTTTTAAATAAAGGAGGTCAGAGGTTAGGATAGTGTTATCAATCAACACACAAACTAAGGGAAAGAATATAAAGTCATTGTAGATTAACATAAGACAGAAAATTGTTTTTAAATAGATAATACATGAGTGAGAAAGTAGATCCGGAAGGCAAAGGGATCTGAAGGCCATCTGAAGAAACAAAAGAGACGTAATCAAACAACTGTCAGAGGACGAAGTCAGGGGAGGTGAACACACAGGGTGGAAGACCAGGAAAGCAAAGCACTGCTGCCAGGAAAGATCCATTTACCTTTGCAGCTACCTAAAAAACAAGTCCTTATGTCTCTTTTTTAGGATTTTATTTACTTTTCAGAGAGAAGGTAAGGGAGGTAGAAAAAGAGGGAGAGAAGCATCATTCAGTTGCCTCTAGCCTGACCCCAACTGGGAAACTGGTTCAGAACCCAGGTATGTGCCCTGAATGGCAATCGAACTGGTGAACTTCTGGTTAAAAGGCTGCCGCTCCACCCACTGAGCCACACCAGGCAGGGCAAAGTCCCTATCTCTTAGTAACTCACTGCATCAAGGATATTTTGACACCCCAAATACCAAATGCATTGCTTCTGGTACAATTTTATTTTAAACCAAGTCACTTTTTTTTCATCTGAAGAAAACTGATCAAAGGCACCTTTATTCCTTCCTTACCCCGAGTTGTTGACACAGTGTCTGGTATATTGTAGGCATTAAAAAAATGTTGACTTAATAGACAACGTAGTTTCATTTATGATGCTAAAAATTTTTTACTTTCTGTGAGAAGGTATTTAAGTATTGTTAAAACATTCAGAATAGAGGAATCAATAGGATGAAAATATACCGATTAAATTCCTTTTAGAAAAAAATTATAAAACTATTGTTTTTCAATGAACTGTCTGAAAAGTTTAATACTGTTTCATTAAATAGTACATTTTGTGTTCTTTAATCTCCTACTATAATCCAGACATTTCAGAAGATCAATATATATTCAACATGAAAATAAAATAAAAGAGACTGAAATGCAACCTTACTTACTGTAAAAATGATTATTCTGACAATGCTTTTGCCACATTCTAGGTGAAAATAATAGCAAGGGTCTATGTTACTGCCATTTTAAAATAAGTAAACTGGTAAAAAATAATGAAAGAATCCCACAGAACAACTTGGAAACCATAAAAATGAAAAAGCAACAATAAAAATCCAGGAAGACAAACACACAAGATATGTTTCACTGAAGTCTAAGAAAAACGAAATTCAAGAAAAATCTCCAAGGTATGGCCGTGACCTTTAAAAGTAGCTATAAAAGGAATAAAATACAAACACAAGTATATATGCCATTAAGTATTTGATTCCTCTAAAAAAAAAAGTGTGTGTGTGTGTGTGTGTGTGTGTGTGTGTGTGTGTGTGTACAAATGCAGTTGTAGCAGAAAACAGCTTCCCAGCAGCCACTGCATGGCCCAGCACACAGCGCGGCCACTATTGTGGGAGTCTGGCAGGCACCTCTATGAGAAAACGTTTCATTATTATGAAAGTGAAAAGTTAATGTAAACATAGAGCTAAATATATCATTCTATTAACAACAGTATGCATTTTCTTCCTGATACAGAGTATATCTCCTAAGACTAAGAAGTCTCACTTTATATACTGTTGTCTAGTATTTGGAACATACTTAAATGAATAAAGGTGTTCATTTAATGGGAGAGAAAAATAAGTTATTTGTCCCACAGCAGTTGTACTGATGTGTTTCTTCATAACAGTACTGGGCCTGGCCCTGCGCAGCTGGGAGCTTGACCATCGTGTGGGCAATTACTTAACACAGGCCGCTTGATTATCACTTAAAAAAAAAAAAGAAAAATCTGAGAAGGTTATTCTATAAATTTCAAAGGGAGGACAAAAGAAAGAAAAAAACAAAAAGTGAAATACCCTCTATAAAATATATTTTTTTTCCTTGAAATGGAAGGGGAAGATTAATACAATATTTCAAAAATAACTATTAAAAGGTAAATAAATATAAATTGTGTGAATGCTGAAAAGGTAGACTATTAATCAAGAAATGTCTATACAATGCACTTAAATACAGTTAAATGTGAGAGAAAATCAAGAGCTAGTTGTGAAAAGCAAAGACAGTTGAACACTGAGACTAAACATATCTGGTGGTCACCAAGCTTTGATTTTAGACAAACACGCGCCCTTAAGAGCTTTGGTTTGTTCAAGTGTTACACTTTATTGAACAGTTGGGTAATCTTTTCATTTTACTTAGGGTTCTGAAAATTAAAGATTTAATAAGGTCTTTTTCCTTATGGTTGTTTTTGGCAAGTATTATTTAATAAAATTGAATTCATATTTTTTCTATTCATGCTGGATTTCAAATTATGACAGCAGTCTCCCTACTCCTTGTTAAACAGAATTTCAGCCATATTTTTTCTTATTGTTTTAGAGTACATTTGGTACATTTACATATTTGGTCCAAAGAGAATAAATTTGAAAATAAACTTGGTATATAATCGTAGAATAAATCCAATGTTACATTTCCCCCTCAACAGTGGTTATTGAAATGCCATTCTTTTCCTGTTAATTTAAGAGACTGTATTTACAGAGAACTACCTCCATTAGTCTCTGTTCGTGTGGCATTCTCCTTGTTCTTCCTGTTTAGGGTTTTCCCCAGATAATCTCACTTATTTTCTCGCCAAGTAAATTTTCTAACCAACTATGTAGCTCAGACTCAGAGGCAAAGACTTAATAGTTTTGATTAAAATTTTAAAACATTCATAAGTTAATTAAGGAATACCTTAATTTTGGGGTTTTTGTCTTCCTATCCAAGTAAATGTAGCTACTTTTTAATTCTAAGTTTGTGTCTTTAAAATGTGTTTGTATATTTTATTTCGCTATCAAAATATCACTTTCAGTTTTTTCTTTTATCAATTTTTTGTTCTTGTTTATATCAATAAAAATTCTTTGTTTTCAGTATGTTAATTATAAAACCAGACATTTTATAGTATTTTCAGTATTTATAATATTTTAATACTTGTTTTCACTGTATAATTGATTTTGGGGAAATTCCCAGTATATATTCAGATTACATACAAATAGAAATATTAAGTTTTCCTTTCCAACTCTAATCTTGCCCATTATTTTGTCTCACTTTAGAACTATAGCTAATGTCTCCAAAACTATGCATCACAAACTGTCAAAGGTTTGGTACTTTATTCTACTTGCAAGCTACTTACAGACTGCCACATTTCCAGGATGCTGACAGAAGATATGAGACTCCTGGGTCAGACACAAAGAATTTTATTGCTCCCCAAGAAACAAGTAGCATAAGTTTCATATTTCTATCGGTTCTCCTCACTCTCCAAGCTCTGCAGGGGTGGCATGGAGCAGCCTAAGTAAGTGTGGACACAGTGAGTTTGTGTTGCATCTCTGAACGACAACTTAAGAAACTGCCTCCCCACCACCGTATAAGGAGAAAACTAGCAAACCTGTTCAAACTTTGTCCCAGAGGAAGACACATTATCTTTACTATTCCTACTTAGTAAACAAATCTACCCTCTGCTCTTCAGGGAGATATTATATCTGTACATATTCCAATGCCTGTTTAATGTATAAACGCAATTGAGAATATATTCTGGAACAAAAGTTGATATAGGACCTTAGAGATTTTTCTTCCAACATAATATAAAGCAGTAGTAAAGATAAATGATATTATTTTTTATTTCTGACAAAGTAGAAAAGCTTTTAGCATTTATTCGTTAAGTAAGTGACTAGCTTCAGTGCACAGATATATTAATCCTAACATGTTAATGCATATCAACTGATCCCAAACTACTGACCATCTTTTTAACAAGAATGTTGGTAATGTTTTATCAAATGACTTTTAAGAATCTACAAAGATAATCATGTGCTATTTTTATTTATTCCTATTCATAGATAATAATGGATAAATTTATAGCTCAATGGACCTACTAGTAAGTTTTTAAAATATATTTCCATTATCATATATTGCAGGAAGAATTCTAAGATGATACACAATTGCTCAAACCCTTAACCAATACTCTCAATTTGAGTGTATGCAGGGTTTGTAACTCCATTCTAACACACAGAATTTCACAAAGGTGATGGAATATTACTATAGGAATTACATTACATTATATTAAATTTTAAAAAGGCAGTTTGGAGATAGAAAGAAAGTCACTAACCAATTTTAAGTTAATAAAAAGCAGATTATTCTGGGTGGGCCTGATCTGGCCAAATTAGCTTAGTAATTTTCAACCTTTGTATCTCATAGTGCACAAACTCATTAATAAAATTCTGTGGTTCATCAAAAACATATATTTTTTTGCAATTTTGGCCCCCCAAATACCTATAATTTTGATTCATTCACACCAGATGGTTACTGTTGTAATGGCTGTTGTCATTTTTTTATTTAACAGCCTAAGGGAAAAGAGGTCAGTGCCCCTGACTAAATAGTCAGGTATTGCACATTTAAAAAATTCTTGTGGCACACTGGTTGAAAATCACTGGACTAGACATTAAAAATAAAAGTCTAGAGGTCAGAGAAAGAGGTCTCTGAATAGAAGTAGTGGAGATGTTTTCTTTCTGACTGTGGAGAAGCTATCAGCCTTGTCATGAACCGCCAATTGAGAGAGATGACCTCTTGAAACTGTAAGCCTTGGTTGTACCACCTTGAGCAAATGAATAACACCAACAGCCATGTGATTTGGGGAAAGAATCCCAGACCTCCAATGAAACATTTTGATTGAGGCCTTGAGAGATACTGAACAGAGGAACTTGTTAGTCTCTGCTTAAACTTCTAAGCTATGAAAACTGAAATAACAATTTAATTTGTTTTAAGTTCCTAAACATGTGATAATTTGTTGTGTAGAAATATAAATTAATATAGTATATAGATGTATTAATAGTTCATTAATGTATATAATAAATTTCTATATATTTCTCCCTCCATTTCCTCCCAGGCTGGTGTGGCTCAGTGGATTGAGCACCAGACTGCAAACCAAAGGGTCATCTATTTGATTCCCAGTCTGGGCACATGCCTGGGTTGCAGGCCAGGTACCCAATAGGGGGTGCTTGAGAGGCAACCACACATTGATATTTCTCTCCCTCTCTTTCTAACTCCCTTCCCCTCTCTATAAAAATAAATATTTTAAAAAATGGATTTCTATGAATCCTTCCATAAACACCATTTTAAAAGATTTTTTAAGATGTTGGTTTTGGTTTAGTATTTTATTTGAGGCTTTTGCATGCATATTCACAAGTGAATATGTTTTACCCATAAGAAAATATATACAATTACATGATGACTAGGAAAGATATCTGTCTCTTTAACTTCTCACCCTTCCTCTCCCTCTAAAAGCATTATTTATTTTTAGAAAGGGGGAAATGGAGGGAGAAAGAAGGGAAGATAAACACTGATGTGCGAGTGAAACATCCCCAGCTAGGGACCTGTCCTATAATGCAGCATGTGCCCTGACTGGGAATGGAACTAGTTTTACTTTTGTGGGACAAAGCTCAATCCACTGAGCCACACCAGAGAGTCTCTCTCCCTTTTCATTTGTTGTTACATTTTTATTTGTCTGAACATATCTTATGATAATTCTTTTGTCTTAGTCTGTGGTTGATAAATCCCTGAATTTCTGAATTTTTAAAATATTTTTATTTCACCCTGCCACTTGAATGCTCAGTTTGAACTGGCACTTAGATTCAAAATAACTGATGATAGAGAACAGGGTAGAAACATTTTCCTCATGGATATATTTTAAGCATGGTGAGCCATGATTAAAAAAAAATTAGTAGTTGCTCCATTAAATTTGTTGATGAATGAAAGAGTGACTATTTCATCATTGCTTTCTACAAGCATTGTTCATTAGTTGGCTGTATCTTTATTCTCATACTTTTTTAAGTTCTCCATTTAGTATGTAAATATGTATGTATCCAGGTATGCATATATTTCCTCATTTATTTGTTTTTATTATAGTTTGTTTTGGTTTTTGAAAAAAAATGTTCTTAGAGTTGCATACCTTAGTCTTTGTAGTTCTGTTTGATACTTGGATTTTACTTTTCTATTTCACATTTATACCTTTCTTTACTTCCAAAAAAATGATTTTCATTGTTTCTTGGATAACTTCCTGTTTTTGTTCTTATTATTGAAGCTTATAGTTATATCTTTTACTTCAACTTCTTCATACTTTTCCATTTTTTCCTGAAGAATACTATTTTAGGGAAAAAATCAGTTTAGTCTTCTAGCTCATTTCTACTATATTTATTCTGCTATTAGGCACATCAATTTGGTCTTAATACTATAATTGTTAGATATATTTTAAGAAACACTAATGGTCTTTTCTCACCTTTGGTTTGAACTATTTTAGTTTTTTTTAAGATGAGATGTCCACCATATACACATTATCTATTAACCACACATCATCTATCAACATTAACTCAATAATCATACCAGTAAAGGACTACATTTTAGACTTTCCAAGCACATTAAATACTTGTAGCTCATATTTAAAAAATAGTTTTTCTACCTTTTTATTATTATGCAGCTTAACTCTAGTGATGAAAGATTTTTTAAAGAGGGGACTGAACAAAAAAGGAAAAGGACTGATGGACATGGACAACAGTATGGTGATTGCTAGGGGAAGGGGGTATAAGAGGACTAAATGGTAATGGAAGAAAATACAATAAAGACTAAATTTAAGAAAGAAAAAACATGTATCTCTGTATGTGAGAGAGAGAAAAAGAAAAAGGTTTTTGAAGAAAATAATAAATTGTAAATTAAGAGAAATAAAGTAGATAGAGAAAACAGGGACTGCTGTGGACATCAGGATGTGGTATTTACTGCAGACTGGTCGGAAGAGTCTCCAGTTAGGTGACCCTTGAGCAGGGACCAGAAAAAGTAAGTGAGCAAGCCATGAAGGAATTAAAAAAAAGAGATTTTCAAGGAAAAGAAACAGCACATGAAAAGGTTGTTGTAATGTTTATAACTATTAACATTTATAAAATTTACCCCTACATGTTACAGAAAATCTTATGAACATTTCTCCTTGGTGTATCAATTAGCTATGTCTGAGTAACAATCCATTCTGATACATAATGGCTTAAAACAGTAAGTTTTTGCTTGTTTGTTTTTGTTTTGCTTTTTCCCATGAGTCTATGTTTTCAGTAGGTGGTTCTTCCTGTCTGGGAGAGGCTTAGTTTATCTCACTGGATTTCTGTGTTTGAGATGAGCTGGTGGGTTAGCTGGAGGCTAACTACCCCAAGCTAACTTTAATTGGGATAGTGCTCCATGTTGTCAAACCTTCAGTCTAGATGGGTTGTTTTCATGATAGTGGCAAAGTTTGAAGAAAGGGTGAAAATAAGTATTTTTTCAACACTCTACTTTCATGAAGTTTGCTATTGTCTCATTAGGCAATCAAGTTACATGCTTAACCTGAAGTCAGTAAAAGTATGCTACAAAGTTACAGAAGAAGAAACAGATATCAGGAGAATCCTTGATTAGGACCATCAGTATAATCAATCAAACACAACTGAATATTACTTTGAGAACTAAAGCTCTTTTCAACCACCATTCATTTGGTTGTTTTAGGCTTTTTGCCTCAGATTTTTTGTTCTTCCCTGGGTATATGTTGTTTCTGTGTATCACAGTCAAGCTGTGTTAATTCTAGAGGAAATCTATGGCTTTATAATATGAGTGTATTCCATATCTTGAGTTAATTTTTGAAAATAATTTTCTTCTTAGAAACTATGAGTTTTGGACAATGGTTTACTTATTGGGCTGACTCTATTGCTGAAAATAACTATAGATATAGAAAAATTTGGAAAGTATTTTGGAAAATTTTGAAGAATGATCAGTTTGAACATCTACAACCATTAAGAAAAGGATGGGGGGAGGGAGGTGAGGATGGCTGGGATTGGAGGGAGTGGTGGGGGCAAAATGCAGACAACTGTACTTGAACAACAATAATAGAAAAAAGATTGCATTCTAAAAAAAAATAAAGTGTGTGAAGTGATCTATACATATACCTTGTGTTTCTCTAAATCAGGTATATTTTATAAATTGCTTCGCACATAAATAGAGTATAAGCTGGTAGCAGCAGTATTGCTGGTCTAAAGAGGCAGATGTTGGAACTCTAGGTGGCTAAAGCCACTTTGGAGGGAGAAGGTTCATGCCTGAGAAGAAAGCATTACACCCTAGGACTTTAAACTACACTGTGCAAATAAGAGCAAAACTAAAATAAATCAAACCCAGAAAATGAAATTGTTCCTACAAACTTAAGTAAAGACTGGTTATTGTGTAGTCATGGTTGTAAGTAACTATCAGAACCTGATGTTTAATTCATTAATGACAACCCAGGAAACATACTTTACAAGCAAAGTAATCAGTGTTAGTCTCTCATTTATGATAACTTCCTAATCAAAAATAGATGATTTCAGTAACTATACCTCTATTTGTTAACTGATACATAGCCTGTTTCTGGGAAATTACATTTATTTTTTATTTTATTTTACTTTATTTTGTTTTATTTTATTTTATATATTTTGTTTTATTTTATTTTATTTATTTTAATTGTTGTTCAAGTACAGTTTTCTGTCTTTTACTCCTATCCTAGCCCATCCCCCAGCCCTTCCCATCTCCCTCCCATTTCCACCCAACCCTAGTTTTTGTCCACGTGTTCTTTATACTTGTTCCTGTAAACCCTTCCCCTTTTCCCCTGAAATTCCATCCCCTTGCCCCTCTGGTCACTGTTCTCCATTTCAGTGTCTTTGGTTATATTTTTCTTGTTTATTTGTTTTGTTGTTTAGGTTCCTGTTAAAGGTGAGATCATATGGTATTTGTCTTTCACTGCCTGGCTTATTTCCCTTAGCATAATGCTCTCCAGTTCCATCCATGCTGTTGCAAAGGGTAGGACCTCTTTCTTTCTTTCTGCTGCATAGAATTCCATTGTGTAAATGTACCATAGTTTTTTGATCCATTCATTTACTGATGGGCACCTAGCTTGCTTCCAACACTTGGCTATTGTAAATTGTGCTGCTATGAACATTGGGGTGCATAGATTCTTTTAGATTGGTGTTTCAGGGTTCTCAGTATATAATTCTAGCATTGGAATTGCTGGGTCAAAAGGCAGATCCATTTTTAGTTTTCTGAGAAAATTCCATACTGTTTTCCATAGTGGTTGTACCAGTCTGCAATCCCACCAACAGTGCACTAGGGTTCCCTTTTCTCCACAGCCTCTTCAGTGCTTGTTTGTTGACTTGTTTATGATGGCCATTCTGACCGGTATAAAGTGGTATCTCATTGTGGTTTTAATTTGCATCATCAATACTGAGCATCTTTTCATGCATCTCTGGATTCTCTGTATGTCCTCCTTGCAGAAATATCTGTTCAAGTCCTTTGCCCATTTCTTAATTGGGTTGCTTGACTTCTTAGAGTGGAGTCATGTAAGTTCTTTATATATTTTGGAGATTAAACCCTTGTCTGAGGTGTCATTGGCAAATATGTTTTCCCATACAGTTGGTTCTCTTTTTATTTTAATACTATTTTCTTTAGCTGTGCAGAAGGTTTTTATTTTGATGAGATCCCATTTGTTTATTCTTTCCATTATGTCCCTTGCTATATCAGTAAACACATTGCTGCATGAAATATCTGAGATTTTCCTACCTGTATTCTCCTCTAGGACTTTAATGGTGTCACAACTTAGATTTATATCTTTTAACCATTTTGAATTTATTTTTGTGTATGGTGTAAGTTGGTGATCAAATTTCATTTTCTTGCACATAGCTGTCCAGTTCTCCCAACACCATTTGTTGAAGAGGCTTTGTTACTCCATTTTATGTTGCTGCCCCCTTTGTCAAATATTAATTGACCATAGAGACTTAGGTTTATTTCTGGACTCTCTGTTCTATTCCATTGGTCCATGAGCCTGTTTTTATGCCAGTACCAGGCTGTTTTGATTACAGTGGCCCTGTAATACAGTTTGGTATCAGGTATTGCAATCCCTCCTACTTTACTCTTATTTCTCAAAATTGAAGCAGCTATTCTGCAATGGTTCCATATAAATTTTTGAAGTGTTCGTTCTATGTCTGTGAAATATGCCATTGGTACTTTAATAGGTATTGAATTGAATGTGTAAATTGCTTTGGGTAGTATGGACATTTTGATGATGTTAATTCTTCTGTAAATGTAATACATCATGTGATCCATGAACACAGTATATGTTTCCATCTGTTTGTGTCTTCCTTAATTTCTTTCTTCAGTGTTATGTAGTTTTCTGAAAACAGGTCTTTTACCTCCTTGGTTAGATTTATTCCTAGGTATTTTATTTTTCTTTTTGCTATATTGAATGGTATTTTTTTCTTGATTTCTGTTTCTGTGTTTATTGTTGGTATACAAAAATGCCTTTGATTTCTGGATATTGACTTTGCAGCCTGCTGTTTTGCCTAATTCATTTATTAAATCAAGCAGTTTTTTGGCTGAGTCTATAGGATTTTCTATGTACACTATCATGTAATCTGCAAACAATGACAGTTTTGTTTCCTCCTTTTTGATTTGGATGCCTTTTATTTCCTTTTCTTGTCTGATTGTTGTGGCTAAAACTTCCAATATTATGTTGAATAGAAGTGGTCAAAGTGGACACCCTTGTCTTGTTCCTGATCTTAGTGGAAATGATTTTAATTTTTGCACATTGAATACGATGTTGGCTATAGGTCTCTCATAAATGGCCTTTATTATGTTGAGAAAAGCTCCCTCTATTCCCACTTTGCTGAGTGTTTTTATCATGAATAGGTGCTGTACATCAGCAAATGCTTTTTCTGCATCTATTGATATGATCATGTGATTTTTGTCTTTGCTTTTGTTTATATGATGTATTACATTTACTGATTTGTGAATATTGTACCATCCTTGCATCCCTGGGATGAATCCCACTTGGTCATGGTATATGATCTTTTTAATGAATTGTTGGATGCAGTTTGCCAATATTTTGTTGAGGATTTAGCATGTATGTTCATCAGCAATATTGGCCTAAAGTTTTCTTTTCTTGCTGTGCCTTTATCTGGCTTGGGGATTAGGATAATGCTGGCTTCATAAAAAGAGTTTGGGAGTCTCCCATCATTTTGGATTTTTTGGAATAGTCTGTGAAGGTTAGGGGTTAGCTTTTCCTTAAATGCTTTGTAGAATTCTCCTGTGAAACCATCTGGTCCAGGGCTGTTATGTGTCAGGAGTTTTTTGATTACTGCTTCAATTTCATCTGCTGTTATTGGTCAGTTCAGACTTTCTGCTTCTTTTTCATTGAGTTTTGGAAGACTATATTTTTTCTAGAAATTTGTCCATTTCAACCAGGTTTTCAAATTTCTTGGCATACACTTTTTCATAGTAATTTCTTATAGTCCTTTGTATTTCAGTGGTGTCAGTAGTAATCTCTCCTCTTTCATTTCTGATTGTGTTTATTTGGGTCTTCTCTCTTTTTTTCTTGATGAGCCTGCTTAAAGGCTTGTTGATTTTGTTTATCTTTTCAAAGAACCAACTCCTGGATTCATTGATCCTTAGAATTGTGCTTTTAGTCTCTCTGTCATTTAATTCTGCACTGATCTTGGTTATTTCCTTCCTTCTACTTGCTCTGGGCTGTCTTTGTTGTTGTTCCTCGAGTTCTTATAGACATAGGGTTAGATTGTTTATTTGAAATGTTTCTATCTTTTTTTGACAGTCCCGTATTGCTATGAACTTCCCTCTCAGGACTGCCTTCACTGTGTCCCATAATTTTTGGGTTATTGTGAGTTCATTTTCATTTGTTTCCAGAAACTTTTTGATTTCTTCCCTAATTTCACTCTTGATCCATTCATTGTTTAATAGCATGGTATTCAATCTCCCTGATTTTGAGTGTGTTTTTTTTCCCTTGGGGTTGGTTTCTAATTTCAGTCCCTTGTGGTCAGAGAAATTGCTTAGTATGATTTCAATTTTCTTAAATTTGTCAAAGCTTGTTTTGTGTCCTATCAGGTGGTCTATTTTTGAAAATGTTCCATGAGCATTTGAAAAGAATGTGTATTTAGATTCCTTGGGATGAAGGGCTCTCTATATATCAGTTAAGTCCATTTCATCTAGGGCATTGTTCAATGCCCCAATATCTTTGTTGATATTTTGTTTGGAAGACTGTCCATTTTTGGCAGTGGGGTATTAAAATCCCCCACTATAATTGTGTTGCTGTCAATATCTTTCTTGAAGTCCTCTAAGATTTTCTTTATGTATTTGGGTGCTCCTATGTTGGGTGCATATATATTTACAATGTTTAAGTCTTCTTGGTGGATTCTTCCCTTGAGCATTATGAAGTGACCTTCTGGGTCTCTCTTTATGGACCTTTTTTTGAAGTCTGTTTTGTCTGATATGAGTATTGCTACCCCAGCGTTTTTTTTCCTGTTCGTTTGCTTGGAATATTTGTTTCCAGCCCTTCACTTTCAGTCTGTGTAGATCTTTTATCCTGAGATGGGTCTCTTGTAGGCAGCACATATGTGGGTCATGCTTTCTTATCCATTCAACTATTCTATGTCTCTTGATTGGAGCATTTAATCCATTTACCTTTAACATTATTATTGATAGGTACTTATTCATTGCCACTTTCATACCTGTGTTCCTCTCTCTCTCTCTCTTTTCCTTCCTTTCCTTAAAGCAGTCCCTTTAGTATCTCTTGCAGAGCTGGTTTGGTGGAGGTGTATTCTTTTAGACTTCTTTTGTGTGGGAAGCTTCTTATTTGGCTTTCTATCTTGATTGAGAGCCTTCCTGGGTAAAGTAGCGTTGGTTGCAGAACTCTGGTTCTCATTACTTGGAATATTTCTTGCCATTCTCTTCTGGCTTGGAACGTTTTCATTGAGAAGTCAGCTGATAACCTTATCAGGGTTCCCTTGTATGTTACTTCCTGTTTCTCCCTTGCTACCTTTAAGATTCTCTCTTTGCCTTGGTATTTCGCCATTTTAATTATGATGTATCTTGAAATGGGCCTTTTTGGGTTCCTTTTAATTGGGACTCTGTGTTTCCTGGATTTGTGTGATTTTTTTCTCTCATCAAATTAGGGAAGTTTTCCATCATTACTTTTTCAAATAGGTTTTCTATCCTTTGGTCTTCTTCTTCTCCTTCTGGTATTCCTATTATACAGATATTATTGTTTCATATTTTCCTGCATTTCCTTTAATCCCTATTCATTCTTTCTGAGCCTCTTTTCCTTTTCTTGCTCTTTCTGGGTGTGTTTTCCTACCTTGTCCTCCAGCTCACTGATTCAATCTTCTGCTTCATCAGTTCTGCTTTTGATTCCTTCCACTGTGTTCTTCAGTTCAGAAATTGTATTCTTCATTTCCTTTTGGCCCTTGTTGATAGTTTCTATTTCCTTTTTCATGTCGATATAGTTTGCAGTGAACTCACTGTAGCTTCCCTGTAGTTTGTGGTAGCTCATTGTGAGTTCATTGACCTTCCTGATAACCAATGCCCTGAACTCAATATCTGATAGTTGAGTTGCCTCTATTTTATTTAGCATTCTTTCTGAGTCTTCCTCCTTTCCTTTCAATTGGGGAATGTTTCTTTGTCTTCCCATTGTTTGTGAAATTCTTCTTGTTAGCCTCAGCTTCTTAAATTGATCTGTTCTGACTCCCTGGGTTTATGGTGTGAACTTCTATGGTAGAATACCTGTGAGATTCAGTGGTGCAGTCTTCTTGATCTCCTGATCTCACTGGTCTTGGGCTGTTGTTTAAGTTGGCTGTGTGTTTGGGTTTTGGTTATTGTTGGGCCTTTCTTTGGTGGGTCCTTCCCACCAGCTGGTTAACTGAGGATCACTTTGTCCACCACCTCTTGTATTTTGTTGTACTGGTGAGGGCAGGTTGTGTTGAAGCTGGTTCTTCTGTGTGTACAAGGTTTTAAGGATTCTCTCTTGCTCTTGTTCAGTTGTTTGTTATGGGTAATTTTTCCAGTATTTAGTTGTATTTCCAGATAGGTCCTGGATTGAGATTAGTGTGGCTTCCACTCCTTCCTTCACCGTCTTCTGTTGTTATCTGTTGGTTGTTCCTTTGTTGTTGGGTTTCCTCTTCCAGCGGGTATCCTGGTGTTCACAGCTTCCACCTACTCTTTTTTTGTGATCAGTTGGAGGAGGAAGGCAAAATGGTTTAAGACAGCAATAGAGTATCCTATGGTATTTACAGTAGCAGCCAGTAGAGAAGAGATAGGAGATCCTTTGGCTATGTATAGTGTTAATCGTGATCTTTTACACAACTAGCTGATTTTTAGAAAGGATGGAAAAAAGACTCTTGTTGGGAAGGGTAGGATTGTGAGTTGGATATAGAAGGAAGTGAGGTTGTGGGAGGTCAGATTCTGAGGTAAGGTGAAAGTAAAGGATAGTAAATAGGTATAGTGTGTGAGAGAATAGAGTTAACCACTACAGTAATAGAGTTCAGGTAACTGTGAAGTGGGCTAAGATCTAGGAGGGGTGTTGTGTAGTATTTACAAATTGTATAAAACAGCTATTATTTACAATAATATTAGAGCAACAATCATATGACAGAATCTATATGGTCTGGATAACAAGAATAGGGAGTGTAGGACCTTGAGTAGTGTACTAATGGAACATAAGTGAAGGACAGTAAATTAGCAATATACTATATAAAAGAGAGAACAGGGGAAACTTGTCAAACAATGCAATTTAACCAGCCAAGCAATGGAGACTAAACAGAAAGAAAAGGAATACAAAAATACTATTAAAATAAAAGGTATAAGAATAATGAAAAAATGATAATACAAATATACAATAACTTGCAGGTTCTCTGTAATAACAAAGTGAAATTTGTCTCACTGTCTCAGGTGTTGGGATATCCCCTCTTTGGGTCCAACTCTGGTCTTTTCAAAGTTCAGGGGTTTTTTGTCTCACTTGTGGGTATTAAAAAAAAAAAGAAGAAGAAGGAAGGAAGAAGATATAAAATTGGAAAGAAAGTAAGAAGGAATAAAACAAGAAAGAAGGAGAGAGAGGAAAAAGGAATTGAGAGATAAAAAATAATAAAAAATTAAAAATTACTCTTAAAAAAAAGGGAAAAAATAAAGCCTCTTGCTCCTTTCAAACTGGCCACATCAGTTTTTCTTGTCTTGCTTGCTGCAACAGGCTGAGTGACTTTTCTCCCTTCCCAATCCGTACTCAGTCAATCTCGAGCACACTCTCCCCAGAGCTAGCCTGGCATCTTTCCATGGGGCCTTGGGTGTGGAATCCAGGCCTTCCTCAGATCACACTCTCCCTGGGGTTACCACTGTGGTCTGGGGCCTTCTGCAGAATGCACTCTCCTTGGGTTGCCGGCGTGCGCGCTTGACCAGGCTGCCTCCAGCCCCACAATTCAGGTGTACACCCTTCCCAGTGCTATGCAGTGTGCAGGGCTTCCAGTGCCACCTTGGAAGTGCTGCCAGTCTGGGTGAGGGAGAGGCTGGAGCAATTGCTGCAGGAGAATTCCCCAAACAATGTCTCTTTTTTCACTTTTTCTTTTTGAGAAATTCCTTCTACTCAAGCCTGATGCTCCACACAGTAGCCTATCTTCTCAAACAGCCCAATTCTCCAGCCATACTAGGGACTATTAGGGTCAGGGCCTGTCATGGTGCAACTCTCAACTCTCCCCAACTGGTGTTCACAGATTCCGTGAGTGCTCACAGCCCCCATGTGTTTACCACTTAGTCCATATTCCACTCTCTGCAACTTCAAGCAACCAGGTCTCTCCCAGTGCTGCTCAAACCTTGTTTGACTGGGGAGGGAGCAGTTGACCCAGCTCTCTCCCAAGGGCCCTGTGGCAGACCCAGAGATTGCTGGGTTTGGGGCTGCAGCCATGCTGGTCCCCACGCTGGTCCATGGGATCTTATTGTCCTGAAGCACTCTCCTTACTGTCTGGTTTTTCAATGTCCACTACCATTTTTGGTCCCCTATTTTCATATATGCTGGGGTACTGTTGGCTGTTTGCTCTGTTCCTCTATAGATTGGCTAGGTTTTTCTCCAGTGTATAGGGGGAAGTGGAATCTGATTCCTCCTACCTCACCGCCATCTTCCTCCTCTGGTAATTACATTTATACACTTGATATTATACAACCCACACTTCTGAAAGTCTCCCAATCCATAAATCCCACTTTCAGTTCCATTTGGCAAAAAATGTGCTTAACAAGCAAAATTTCCATAACAGAGTAATTTAATTCATATATTAATGGTGGTCTTATGTACAATGACACTCTAAAACAAACCAAGAAAATATCTAAATTATCCACTGATACTGCCATGGCCAGTATGGCTCAGTTGATTGGAGCATCATCCGGTAAACAAAAAGGCCATGAGTTTGATTCCTGATTAGGGCACATGCCTAGGATATGGGTTTGGTCCCCGTAGACACACCTACTAGAGGAACCCATCAATATTTCTCTCTCACATTGATGTTTCTCTCCCTCTCTCCCTCCTTCCCTTCCCCTCTCTCTAAAATAAATGAACATGTCTTCAGGTAAGGATTAAAAAGTTTATCCACTGATGCTCTATTTAACTGGCAGAAAAAAAATTAATTCTGTGTGAACAATTATAATATCACCCAGAGCTTTTAAAATGTTTTCATTCACAATAGCTGGGATACATTGAAAAATCAGAGGCTTGAATAAAAATATAACCAAATGACAAAAAGAAAACAATAAAAAACAGACTATGAAAATGAATTCTCCAGTGATTCTTATATTAAAGTTATCAGTTACTTTAAAAGAAAAGAAAAGAGAGAGAGAGAAAGAAAGAAGCAGGAAAATATCATTTTTCTTTTACTTTATTTTGGTTCAGTGCTTAACCTCACTTGACTCCCAGAACCCAATTAAGTGAATATTTAAAGGTATATCTAGATGATAATATTCTGGCTATGAAAAAAAGTTACCTTTGAATTTCATTTTATATGTTTTTAGAGTACCCATAGAAGACTTTGAATAATACTATTCTATTTGTTAAAGTGATTTTCCTGCAGGAAATAGCCAGAATGACCTTACTGGAGTGCTGTCTAAAGAGCTGATGTAGAGGCGATGTTACAAATGTCTTCTCAAAGGGGCGGAAAATAAAGCCCTTGTTTCCCCTCACCACCCACCTTTGAGATACGACAGTTAGATTTCTCACTGTTCAAAGCCTAAAGCCATTATTAGATGGTTCACTCATTTTCCTTTTATCATAGACACCACAACCTATAGAGAGAATTGATTCAAGCATGTTGGTTATATGACTTCTAGATATTAAAGTGGCAAAGTGTTTATTTTCTGAAATGACTTATACATCTGAGTTGGCAGATTAATTATAAATGCATTTGGATTTGTATACCTAATTTAGAATTACTGAGAAATGAGACTATAGTCTTAAAAATATTTAGTTATTTTTTCTATGAAATTCTTCTTTAAAAATTATAAATAAAAATAATTTCCAACTTAAATTGGCATTAAAAGAATTGCCATTCCAGTAAAATCACTCTCAACATAATAATAATTAAATAAAAGTGCTTAAGGTTCTACTTTTAAAATGTAAATTCAGTAAGAAAGTAATGAAAAAGAAGTAAAATATAACAGCATAGTCTGTACAGCATATTAAATTTTAATTATATTTTATATCACAGCCATTTTTATGTATAAAATTGAACTTTTAAAAAAAGCTTTTAAAAAGTATTCTAAAATTCCTCTGTAAATATAATATTTTACACTTAAATATTTTGAAACAATAAGGGTACCTTCAGGGATGTTTTGGTTTTACTCATGTCTGAATTGCACTTAAACAGACAACATTTTTGGATGATTAAGAAAATATTATAATTAGCCCTGGCTGGCGTAGCTCAGTGGATTGAGCGCGGGCTGCGAACCAGGCATCACAGGTTCGATTCCCAGTCAGGGCACATGCCTAGGTTGCAGGCCATGTCCCCCAGCAACCGCACATTGATGTTTCTCTCTCTCTCTCTCTCTCCCTCTCCCTTCCCTCTCTAAAAATAAATAAGTAAAATCTTTAAAAAAATATTATAATTAACTGATATGTATGAATAAAAAAATGCAAGATTAAAACAACCAATACTTTTAAAGGATCAATAACTGTGAGAAAAGAAGTAACAACTTAAAATGGAAATTCAATATTTATGTTGCTTAAAAAGCTGAGGGACTTTTATTTCAATTACTGATGCTACCCTTTCTTTACTTGACAATATTTTTCTCACATGGTTTTTAAAAACTCCCCCTAAAGCCTTTTATTCTCAATACAGTTTAAAAGTCATTCTTGATTATGGTAGCTATGCTGTGATTTTAAGCTTTTAAAGGGCATTTTTAAGGGAATAGTCTCTTCTATCTATAAGTCTCTAATTTATAGATAAGAATTTAGATAAGCTCCCATTTTAGTTAATATTCAAAAGCCAAATGTATTATAAGTCATTTCAAACACAGATATTGAAAGGAAAGAAGCAATTTCTTAGAACTGATCATTTTCTGGCTGGCCTACCAGAAAAAAATATTTTTGCTTCCTCAAAAATATTAACAACTGGCTTAGGCTTATGACTTAACACTCAGTCTGGTTAATTGCAAGGCTTGGACACTAACACTGCACTCCCACCTCTGCTGTCAGTGTGAAGGTCTGGTTCTTCTCCAAATAAGAAGTCAGATATGGTAAAGTCTGATGCTTGATGGCCCCATCATATAGTTCCAACCATAAAATCTAAAACCGAATCTCCTGGTAATGCCATAGAAAGCACTGGTTCTTCCACTAAACACCAGTGCTGACCTATCAGGATGAGGCTGGAGCCAACACTGACAAGTCACATTGCTGTTGCATGCTGGGCCCTGACTGGTCACATGGCCAGAGGAACCAGCTCTTCCTTCATCAGGCAGCTTAAAGCTCCTTAGCTTATCCATCACTTTAAAATTTTTAGAAAGCAAGGAGCAGCCTTGGTTACTATTTTTTCCCTTTTTCAAGATATAGCACATATCCTGACATTAAAATGTATTAGATGCACTTTATGTAAGTAGTTTTGCAAAAATAATATTGTAAACTCTTAAACTTGAAAGAATGCATTAAAGAAAAAATAGGAACTTTTGATGACATGTCAAATTATAAATTTAAAGCTGTTTTATGAATTTGAAGGAACTATAATTTTAATAATGAAAACTATGTTCCTGATGCCCTAATGTTCTGCCAGTTCATCTTTAAAAAACACATATGTATGTATAAATACATATATATGTAAATATGGTTTTATTTACATGTACTATATAGTATTTACCATTGACTCTTCTTTGTCTTTATAAACAAAGAGGACCTACTTTTTACTGAGCCAGGTCAGATACTTACAGAACACCTACCTAAAACAAGAAAAATAAAATAGATTTTTCCAGCCAGGGGCTGTTTCATTATTCCAGACAACACTTCGTATTGATCCTCTTCTATTTATTTCTAATTTTGTTGCCACTGATTGAGTTGAGCTCTAAATCTCGTGATGGCTTACATGCTGTTAGGATGCTATATTGCTACCAGAAGAACACGGTAGCAATGTTCTCATTTTAAACTCTAATTTAGTTTTATTTACGGCAAATTAAGGTGACTGATATAGCATTTTGTCATCAAAAATGCTTTACTATATGTCTTTTTTTCCTTCCCCTCACAGAAAACAGAGCGTTCATGGTCAATACAAATTTGTGCATTAATGTCCAGTATGGGAATTGTGAACCAGGTAAACTAACACAGAAATTTGTTGACAACCTACCAAAATACATGGCAGAAAATGTGTGCCTATATGGTTATATTTCAAGGTTCCTATTTAAAACTTGCTAGAAGAGTAAAATGTGATATGAAAAGGATTGAAAGACATATCTCTCCAAAAGGTACTCTATGCTAGATTTTGAGCTCTCATCTTTGGTAAGGTTTTGTTCTGAAGAGCTCTCTCACTAAAAGACTGTACGTAATGTATTTACTAATATACACACAGTAAGAGGTATTGGTTTCTCAAATTAACAAAATTCAGAGCATAAATATTGAGGAAATATTGAGATTTACAAAAAGAATAATTCAGTGAGGAAAAAAAGGAATCTGGAAAAAGGATAGTATACGGTCCGCTGTCGTGAGTACTTAGGTAAGACTCCACTCATAAACTATGGTGCAGGTATCTGCTAAGGAAGACACACAATAGGTAAAAAAGTGTGGGCTTTTATTTTAGATCCATAGAAAACATAATTAAATATATATTTCATATAATTTAAAATTGTTTTTCCATTTTGCCTTTCTGTGTGAAATATTATAAAGTCTTCATTGACTACTTTGCAAGCTTCTTATTTTCCTTTTTTATGTTCTTATTTATCTTTTGTATAACTTTTACTGAACTCTACTTTTTCATTGAGGTCAGGGGTCATACCTTAATAATTTTGCATTCTTAAAACTAGCAAGATAATCATTATACCAAATGTACTCTACTTCACTATATCTATATCTGTATCTGTTTCTATATCTGTATCTATATCTGTATCTGCTGGACTTATGGAAAAAAAACTAACATTGGTAGTTTGTTAAAATTCTACTTACATTTAATAAGCATCTTAGGCCAACATGATTATCCTACATTCATCATTTCAGAATAGTAATGAGCAAATTAATTTTGCCATATCAGATAACTTTTGATATACATCTTTCAGCAATGGAAGCTTTGCTAGTGTTCTTGTGTGGCCGTCATTATAGCTTTAGTCATCATATCATATTACAGTTGTGGGATGTCAAGCCTGGAAAGGGCCAAACTCCCAAACTAACTAACCTTTCTTTTTGTATCATCCTTGTATTTCCCCCCTAATCTCACATTCAGTTCCATCACCACTGCATTACCTTCAGTGTCCTATTGACTGATTGCAGTTGATCAAAACCTATGATGAGTTGACAAACCAATTATTAACCCCTGATACAGGAGGGGGTTAAAATACAAGTGCCCAGACATTTTATGTGATTATGTTGGGTCAGTTTCTAAACACAATTAGAAATAAACTGCAGCTATTGTCAACAAGAGAAGGGAGGTTGAAATATTTGTGAAATTTGTAAGTGAAATGAGACATTGTAAATTCAGCAAAAGTTTTCCAGTCATCCTTCATTCCATGTGCAAACGTTTCTTTTAAATGGCCTTAAATTATATGATATGAAGAATTATGAGGCTATTTACATTTTATATGTTCTTATATTTTAAATAGGGAAGACACGATAATACCATTTAACAAAAAATGTGTTCATGGATATACCTTTCAACATGGCTTTGTGTTCTAGTTATAGTTTCTCAAAATGTAGCCAAAGAGAAAAGCATTTAGTGCAGAACATAAATGAATATTCAAGCACAGTCAAAAGTCTAATATTTCCTAATGAAATTGAAGCATAATGTTTTATTCAGAACTGAGTTACATGGTCAGACTTTTCTTTATTGATTTTTTTCTAGCACACATGTACATTTTAAAAAATGTTCTTGCAATCTCTTGTTCTATAATATGTACATTCACTAATACAAAAAATTTCAAAATTAATATGTATACACTTCTTCCCAGAGAAGGAAAAATAAAATCAAGAGAAAACTTTAGTTGTTTTCGTGATATTTTTTTTCATTTTGGTTTCTGCCAATCTTAGAAATATTTTTATTTCATGAAAAACAAATCTGTGATTATTTATTGTTTGTCAATTTCACAATGACACAATTTTTAAACATAATATATATATATAGTATGTTTTACAACATGGTATCACATAAGCAGTCTAATTCTCATGTAAACAGACTGTATTTTTTATGCCTTCATAAAGCAGAAAAAATAATTTAAAAAATCATGTCATGATTCAGCTTTTTATCGCTTATGCCAAATGTGGACTCAGGGTACTCTCTTAGGGGCCTGGCGAATTTAAGCACCATAGTCTTTCCTGAGACATACCCACATAACCAAAAGGACATGCATAATTCTTAAAGGCAGATAAAGAAATATGGGTTTAAAAGCATCTTCTCAGTGCAAGACATTTGGACTTATCCGTGTTTTCAATTGGATGATTAAATATTAAATTATATGAAGATAACTGCTAAGTAAATCTAAATGTTTAAGGTAAAATAAATGTTCAATTTACTTCAATCAGACTTTTAAAAATGCAAAAAAGCAAAAAGATCTATTTGTGGCAATAATTTAGAAATAATTGTCCATAAATAGTTGTTTATAACAAAGTAACTTGATATGGCTTGTTTGGAAAGACACCTTGTAACCCTCCCTCTTTTTACCGGTTATGTCACTTCCAAGCGTTATGGAAAGCTTGGTGAGAGCATCTGGGATGTGTGCTGGAGAACTGGCTGCAGGGCTAAAATATGCATGCAGCCTGTAAATACAGAAAATGCTAAAAAATGATGGCACATCTGTACCATATATTCCCCTGTGGCTATGAAAAAGATTAAATTAGAACTGCAACATTTGATTGATTTTACAAGGTCTATTAAGAAAACAACACTAAGCATATACTATGATCCATTATATGTTAGACTACAATTTTACAACCATGGATAAAAATATTAAAAACACATTGCAGGAGTGAACAGGAGTGAACAGAGTGATGATATTAGCAGAGAAAAGGCAAACATACTAATAGAGAAAGACAGGCAAAAAAGAAAAATCAACAAAGTACACTGTACGTTATAATCTACATAACCTATGTATCTAATGTTAAAACACAACAACACACACACATATATAAAACAGCTTGTCAATATATAAATTATCCAAAATTTTAAGACATAAGGCATCATACTTGATAACATGTCATAAAATAAACAAGTTAAATTTTCAAGTAAACTGTCCATTTATACATATATGGGTGAGAGAAGAGGTTGGCTGATGTGTGTGTATATAGCCAGATAATATGTAAGAAAATCTACAGATATAATTTTGTAAGATAGAACAAAAAAAGAAGGAAAACAATCCATTAACTTATTTATAAATCATAGAATGAAGCCTAGCTCTTGGAGAAATTGAAAACAATAATTATTTAGTGCTTATGCTTTTCCAGACATTTTAGTTCATTCAATAACTTTCATTGAGCTACTACTATGTACTTACTGTGTGCTAAATTCAGTGTGAGATGTGTGATATAGTAGTGAACTGGACAGGTATGACCCTTGTCCTTCAAATAATGTAGGAGACAAGAAATAAATGAAACCAGTAAATAAACAAAATAGTCATGAAACAAAATTAGTTTCATATGTTGACTCGCTAGGCTATTCAAATGCCAGTTATTTGATCAATCACTAATCTAGGTCTTGCTGCGATGTTATTTGGTAGATGCGTTTACCTTCTACAATCAGCTGATGTTAACTAAAAGAAAATATCAACTCTCAGAGTGAGCCTGATCCAAGCAGTGCAAAGACCTTAAGGGCAGAGCTGAGACTTCTTTCTGTGGGAAAGAAGAGACTTCACCTGCGGACTGCAGCTGGAACACATGCACAAGTTTCCAGTCTGCTCCTCCTGGTGACATGCCCTGCAGATCTGGGATTTGTTTAGCCAGCCCTCACAGTGTAAACCAATTTTTTGCAATAAATTATAGATAGACAGATATCTGTATCTATCTATAGATAGTTCTATACTATATATCTAACTGAATCTGTTTCTCTGATGGAGCCCTGGTTGATACAGGAAAGTAAAAGCTCTGAAGTTAAAAATGAGTATGCTGTGTTAAATGACCTAAAATCAACCACGTGACTGGAACACAGAATGAGAATGAAGAGGGCTAATGAGGAGATGAGCTTGGTATCCTTCCACTGAATCCACATGATGCTCTTGGGGATAATTATTACAGCTGCCATTTCAAAGAGGAAAAAGGAAATTTAATGAAGTTATATAATGTTACCACAAACAAAAAGTCACGTAAATGAGATAGGACTGGGATTTAAAGCCCAGATTTATCTAACTCCATCCCTCACAATTTTCTAGTTTTTCTTTGCTCATTCATATGTAGGGAAAGTAATAGCAATAAGACAATGATATACTAAGATACAACCAGTGTGGTTGGTTAATAAAGTTAGGTTCCACGTCTATGTTTCTTCATCCCTAGTTTTTAAGGATCATTTGTCACTTAGCTATATCACTCCTATGATTCTTTACTTCTCTCATTTATCAAATGGTTTTCCTATGCCTTACAAATTTATAAGTCACTTTATATGTGACAATTTATATGTCACTTTAGCCATCAAGTGCATTTATATGTCCAGAAACATATTTTCTTGACTCTGTAAACTCCAGTGAACCTCTAAATCCATTCCAGTTCCACCACACCCCGAGCTTGGTCCTTACTGGGAATGTTGCCACCCATGGACTCTTAAAATTATCTCACTGATCACTTTCTTGCTCTTGCACTCTTGGCCTCAGCCTCATCAAATACCACAGTCCCAGGTAACTCTTAGTGTAGCTTACTCATCAACTCTTTCCTATCCTTCTTGTCTTTTTATATGCAGATTGAGCATTGCAAAACCCCCTTTAGCATCAGTCTCAGGTTCCATCCAGGTAAGTAAAAGGGCAGTTCTAAATCTCTTTAAATGTATGCACTCTTAACTGTTGCTCCTGGGCTGCCACACACTATTGCTAACAAACTACCCATCTACACTGCTCAATAGAATTTTTTTGCAATGATAGAAATTTCTTATATCCATTCTGTTTAATAGAGTACACAAGTCACTGCTGAGCACTAGAAATGTGACTAATACATGTAAGAAACTGAATTGTTATTTTATTTTAATTAATTTAATTTTTAATGTAATAGACACATGGATACTGACTACTATCTAAGACAGTGCAGTTCTAGACTGATGTTACTATACACTTGTGGTTTTAACCTAAGTCAGATTTCATTGCAGGCCAGAAATCTTGCTGTTTCTCTTTTAGCTTTCTCTCCCAGTCTTCATAGTTCTATCTAGCTTAGAGCTGGCTTTTAATTAAAAAAGAAAAAAAAAAGAATTGCACTGATTTTTGAATGTTGAACCAGTTTTGTATTCTTGTGATATAGTGTAATTGGTGGTGGTGTATTATCACCGTTACATATTGTTGAATTAGAATATTCATATTTTGATGAGAATTTTTGCATCTATTTTCATAAGTCATATTGGTCTTTAGTTTCCTTTTATTTTCATGTTTTTGTCTGGACTGGCTATGAAGAAAATGTTGGCTTTATAAGTTGGGAGTAGGAATTGTTTTCTCCCCTCCTCGTTCTGAAAGTGTTGTTAAGAATTGGTATAACTTTTTCTCTTTCATCGGCTGCAAAGTGTTTTTACCAGTACCTTAAGGCAGCAGTTTTTATTGCTTTCTCCCTGCGGGTTAAACCTTTTGGAAAAATAGAGGAGGTAGGATAGGCAAAATTTCAGAAGTTAATGCTGTTCTGTTTCCCAAGCAGTATCAGGAGGAGAGTGTACTTGGAGTGTACTCCTCCCTGAGTTTTTTCTTTCATCTCCTAGTCAGGTTCAGAATGGAAAGTCTGCAAGACATTGTGAAATCCCCATGTCTGCAGGTCCAGTGAACTTCCCACAGTAGTCTAGTCCAGCTTTCAAAATTTATGTAAAAAATTTAACCTGTGTTTCCAGTTTATTCCAAGTATGCAAGTGAGAGGGTCATGTTTCTTGCTTCTTTCTTTCCCAGGGTTTTAGGTTATTTAATTTCATTGTAATCTCAGTTCTGTGATGGGTTTGAGAAAGTGATTAAAGTGCAATTTGTACTTCAGGTTTTTCAATGGGGTAAGAATAAGAGTGAGACTCTTCCCAGCTCTCTGTCTCTGAAATGAAACCAGACTCTTTTTAAAGAAAATAAATCTGGTCTTTAATTTCTTTTTGACATTTTATTTAAGGAAATATGTTAAGAACTCATCAAAATAATCAAAACAATCTCCACAAAATAATCTTTGCTTCTCTGATTAATCCTTTACAAAATCATCAAAATAAGCTTTTCCCTTACACTGAAGTAGGTTTTTTAATCTATTATAATTCAAGCTAACTGAAAAGAATGAAAGTTGAAGTGGTTTTTAAAAGCATTTTTATTATATTTAATGCTTATGCCTTAATATTATGTAAGCCATTATACATGTATTGCATACAACACAAATTCAAAAATCCTGAATGTTAAAGCCTGATTATGTATATTAGAATAGTTTTAGTTCTTTAGAAAAAGAAATCCTCCATTAAACATGTAAGCCTCTTGCTTATGCATTCACTTTATTTTTTTTACTTTATTATTTTTGTACTTTATTTAATCTTTATTGTATTTTTACATTACCTTGTACTCTCCTTATACCCCCCTCCCTCCAGCAATCATCACACTGTTGTCCATGTCCATTCACTTTCTTAAATGTTCTTAGAGGATAACTATTTATAAAAATTGAAAACTGTCTATTACATGTTGGAATTGTTTTTATCCACAGTGCATAGTGTGAACTATATTTTGAAACATTGATTTATATGTACTTATACCTATTCCATACCATTATATTATAATAAATTATATTAGCATTTTCTTTTTCCTAGTTCAAGAATTTAAGTGGCAAGATAGAAAGCAAAAATAATGTATGACTCTTCCTGTTTTTTTTTTTTTAATTTAAGCACTAAAAGTTATACCTAGGAAGAAGCACCTGAGTAGGAAAGAGTATCTATAGTTGTATCTGTATCTATACCTACATATATCTATCTCTCTTATCTATCAGCCTACTTACATACCTACCTACCTACCTATCATCTGACTGCTGTCACCGTGAGCAGGCACAGCAAGGTTAGGATGGCCCTGGATTGGAAGGGTTCCCTGTCTTAATTTGGGAAAAGAAAGTAAGCCAGGGAGCAAAGAGGAATTCTGGGTGAGAAGGGGAGTAACAGAGAAACTGAACCAGGCTTCTCAGAAGTGCTTAAGTGAATGTGCCCAAGATCTACAGTCACCCGGATGAGACGGAGAACCAGACAGAACCCCAGGAGGGTTGTGAAGTCCCTCCTGTGGCCACTTGAAACAGAGGCCCCAGGCAGGGGCTGGATCTGATCATTCATGTTGAGTAATGTTTGATATAATATCCTCCATAGACAATGACCTTTGCCTGGGTCTTAGTTCTTTAAAATGTCCCTCTATACTTTGACACCAGCTTGTCAGTGGAGCCCTGAAACCCAGAAGTTATTCAATGCAGTGAGTATTCCAAAAAGATATTAATTTTCATTTTATAAAATACAGTTTTAACATGAAGATTTATATGGCTCATATGAGGTAACTAATTCTAGACTACTAAAATTCTAATTCTCTGATTGCCTCTAGCCTTTGAAAAAAGTAGAAAATATTTATAAATGACTGAAGTTATACTTCTCAACAGCCTGAGAAGATGTGACCCTAAAATTAAAATTATTTTTTAAAGATTTATTTATTTATTTTTAGAGAGAAGGGAAGGGAGGGAGAAAGAGAGGCAGAGAAACATCAGTGTGTGGTTGCCCCTCGAGAACCCTCTGCTGGGACTTGGCCTGTAACCCAGGCATGTGCCTTTACTGGGATCGAACAAGTGACTCTTTGTTTCGCAGGTGGGCACTCAATCCACTGAGCCACACCAGCCAGGGATAAAATTAAAATTATTTTGAGTTTTAGGAAACTAAGTTGTTGTTTCTGCATCTCTGTTTTAAAACTATTGCTCTCTTAAAACAAAATAACACAATATTATTTATTTTAGTTTGTATTATTCAGCTCATTCATTCTTCCATTTTTTCTCTATCAGCTTTTCTTTTTCACTCCAAAATAACACTTTAAGAAAGTAGAAAGTGAATGAAAGAAAAATTAAATATTTTTCATCTTTCCACTTATATTGTCAAGTTTTCATTAGCCACATTACTGAAGAATTTCAACAGTTTTTTAAGCTACTTGCCATGACAGAAATAATATTTTAGGGTTGTCATTGCTTTTCCTAATAGAGATTGATAGAAATGTTTTTATTAATTTTTATATCTTTAAGATGAGCATTTTATTTTATACTTTGTAATGCATGTACCTTAACTAGTGGTTTGAAATATTAATATTAATAACTGTTGACTGATTTGCATTTTCTACTGCCCAACAGGACATCAGAAAAATGTAGATTAGAGAATCCAGTAACTTTAACATATCATTAAAATATATATTTTTTAAAATTTTGGTTTCTAACACAATAAGAATATAAACCCAGGTCACTGATTGAAAAGTCGTTTACATTTTTGTCCAGTATTTTATGTCTTCTGTGTACTAAAAGTATTACAACAAAGAGAACAAGTAAGTGGTAGCCTTTTATTATAGCAATAGGAACACAGAGCTTCTGATACACTACTCTATGAAATGTTCTGTGTTTTTTAAATAATTCTTTAAAATATATAGGGCACTATAACCTTTGATGCTATATGCCATGCATTTTCCAAAGAAGTACAGATTATAACTTGTTGTTCTGTTGTCTTATCATTATCATGCACTCAACTCTTGCCCCATTTTTTGTAACAGCTTTGAGATAGCGTTCATTTGAGACATAATTCAATTCTTTAAAATGTACAACTCAGCAAATTTTTCAAAATACATTTAGAGTGAGGCAATCATCACTTCTATCTAATTTTCGAACATCTTTTATCACTTTCCTCCTTTAGCAGTGACTGCTCTACTTCAGGCTACAGACCATATTCTGCGGCCTTCTGTGACTGGCTTCTTTAAATGAGCGTTGTAAGTTCATTCATTTTGCAGCAGGCATCAGTACTTCTCTCCCGATTCCTGTCACATTACGAATCATAGCCCTAGTGTAGACACTCGAAGCACAACAGAGCATAATTAAATATGTGAGCATGTTTATCTTCTGTATCTGAGGCACACTGCTGCTAAAATGTAGTGACAAAAACCTCATTGCTTAGGTGTTATAGGTTACTGGCAGTCACCATTTATGACAGTTTTATTGTGATAAGCAGAGGATGTGGGAGACCATTGTGGTTCCTTGTATCATCATCATTTAAAAGGGGTGAAAAACATCCCAAAATTTTCCATCCGCTTTCTCTCTACTTTCATTGGGAAACATGAAATTTGCATTTAAATGTATGTATGTCCATACTCTCTCCTCTAATGTTATGGTTATATTTATTAACTTTTCACCTTTACTTTATACCTGTCTATCTTTAGTATCACCTGCATAATGAATTTACCCACAGCAGAAGCTGTTCCAATTCTATAGTGAAATGAAGTTTTCATTTATTCTTCAAACTTGCATTTTATGTCAAGTATATGTCAAGCAAAATTCTGGGGATATTACAATAAATGAAGTATACTGTCTGACCTCTCCAGAGCCAGAGTTTTCCAAAGGGTGGATGGATATATATATATATATATATATATATATATATATATATATACACTAATAATTTTAACTGTGTGATAATTTCCATAATAAACAACTGACCACATGATAGGAGATCACTGTCAAGGATAATACTCAATCACATCATGAATCATATGTAGAGTGTTTCTAAATAAATGTGTGTGATTGGAACAAAGACAATTTTGAGAGAATATACCTTATACCTAGATATAATGAGATGGGGAAAAAAAGGATGTATTCTGAAAATTTGAAGTCTTTGTGTCTGAATTATGCCCCGAGCTCCTACAACAAGGACACTATACTCAAGAGAGACGGTTAGAAATGAAAAAAAAACACACATCTATTAAATATGTGCTAAAGCATGCCCAGTGAACATTTATTAAATTGGCCCTTTTAACTTTCAAGGTTTGACTGAAATGGAAACATCATTCTTGCCTTCTGTCAATTCTGGTTCCTGAATATGGCCATCCCTCGAACTTTTTCTTCAGAGCTATTCTGGGTAAGTTTAGTCTGCTTTCTGTAGTATGAGCAAGGCTTGCTTTGTTAAGCTTTGACTATTCATATAATGCTAGGTTCCATATAAATATTCACAGTCATTTCAGTCAGCTGTTAGCCTGACTTTGGATTGTCTGCATCAGATCTGCATGAAGGTTTTTAGAAGCACAGAAGGACAGCTGCCACCCTGGAATTTCTGACTCAGCAAGTCCAGGATGGTTTTGGACTTGGTGCCAGTGATTCTGATGCACTAATTGAGAAAATAACACTCTAGAAGAAAGGTGTCATGTTACATATTTTATAAGCCTTCAAGTTGAAGTTAATTAATGTCAGGACCCTTTCCAATGCCACATAACTCCATACTATCTAGATCAGAGGTTGACAAGTCCAGCTCACCACCACCACCTGTTTTTGTAAATAATGTGTTTTTGAATGACCCTTCTGCACATCTAACTAGTGTCTATTGCTGCTTTAATACTCCAGGTGTGCCTTGTGTAACTGTGCTTCACCTTCTTGCATTTCACAGATGTTGCCTTTTTTGAAAAACTGAAGGCACAAGGAAAATTATTATAACCTGCTTTGTTGAGATACATTAATTATTGTGAAATCTTGGAATTTAACTGGCAGTATCTCCAGGTTATGCCCATATAAGAGCAGAAATGAGTGGTTGTGACAGACAGCACATGACCCACAAAACCTAAAACAGTCACTGTTTGGTTTTTATGTGTCTATATATTGGCCATAATTCCTCAATCAAAATTTGGGGGGAAAGAATATATTTTATATTTATCCCTGCTCCTCAATTTAATTGTCTTAACTTATTTATAGTAGTTCCTCATCTGCAGGGAAATACCATTCAAGACCTCCCTCGGATGCCTGAAACTGTGGATAGAGTTGAACCCTATATATGATGTTTTATCCTACCCATACATACCTATGAGAACGTTTAACATATAAATTGGGCAGAGGAAGAGATTAACAATTACTATTAATAAAGCTGAACAATTAATATACTGTACTAAAAATCTCTTTTTGATCATGGATTTAGGAACTGAAACAGCTGTTCAGCAACTAATGGGTAGTTAGTATATACAGTATGAATATTCTGGAAAAATGGGTGATTCACAGACCAGACGTGGCAAGGAAGGAAGGTAAAATATTTCACCCTGCTATTCATAATGATGCACAATTTATAATAAAACATATAAATTGCTTATCTGTTGAATTTTCTATTTAAAATTTTTGGACCATTGTTGACTATAGGTAGTTAGAGCTGTGGAAGTGAGACCATGGGTACGGGGATACTTCTGTATTTACATTGCCTAATTCTCAATGCTTTACCTGTGACTGATTTTCCAATGTGCAGTCATTGAATTAACACTAATATTTGTAGGAATGTCCATGGCACCCATTTTGTATTCACTATCACATCATAAATAAGTACTACCTTTACTCATTTACTAAACTGTAACTTTCTTATGTGTATAACCCTCCAAACATTGGCTTTGGTTTCTTATTTTATTAAGAATACTGGTTGAGTTTATTATTAATAAACTGATTAATCTTTTTAATTCAAAATGTTAATTATGATTACAACTACCAATATTTAATGAGCACTTACTATGATCCAAACATATTTATTATTTTATGTAATTATTGCAATAACTCCATAATATAAACGTACTTGGTAAGTTTATAATTTTAGAGAAGTTAAATTAATATTATCCCCAGGATTTCTATACAGGCAGGATGACTCTCAAGGCCCCTCTCCCTTTCTTAATCATTCTATTTCTCTTTTTTTTTTTCCGATTCTTTTCTGCAGAAATATTTTCTCTTCTTTGTAAATTCCTTCACCTATGTTCTTAATCCCATGCTCTCTATCAAAACATTCTCGTATTTGATGTGAAAAACCTAATACCTTTAATTTGCTTTCATTAACTCTTACCAACACAATCTATTCCAGTGACTGGAACCAGGAACACTGTATAAGAGTTGGCGAAATGAATGAATCGAGTTCAATGTTTCTTATCTATCAAATAAGCAATTGTACAATGTATGAATTTCCTATTGCTTCTGGAACACATGACCACAATCTTGGTGGCTTAAAACAACAGAAATGTATTTCCTCACAGTTTGGAGGACACAAATCCAAAATCATTACTGAGCAGTAATCAAAGTGTCAGCAGGGTCACACTCCCTGTGGAGGCTCTAGAGAATTACTTCCTCGCTTATTTCAGCTTCCGGTGGCTGTCAGCGTGCCTGGAGCTGTGGCCCTATCACTCCAGTGGTCAGAATCTTCAAACTCTCTGTTCTATCTTAACATTACTTTTTTTGTTGGTATGTTAAATTTTGCTCTGACTCCCTTTTGTAGGCATACACGTGACTGTGTTTATTATTATTACTGGGACTGTGTTTATTATTATTACTGGGATAATTCAGGACAATCTCAAGATTCTTAATTTAAACATTTCTACAAATTGTTTATTTATTTTGCCAAAGAGGTAACATTCATAGGTTCCAAAAATCAGGACGTGGATAGCAATTAATATAATTTAATATAATGTATGAAAAATAATAACAATGCAAATTATGTTTTCCTAATTTTATGCTACATACAACAAACAATTTTCATACAACCATGTTCAAGGCACTAAGCTCATTTTTATGTTTGTTTTTTTTTTACTGAAAAATGCTTGAAGCTAAAAGAAACTGGGAGTAGTAGAGTTTGAATCAATTCCATGATAAATGCCTACCGTATTTTTCAGACTATAAGATGCATTTGGGAGAAAAAGGGGGGTGCGTTTTATAGTCTGAATGTAGCTTACCTGGCTCACTGTGGTGGTGGGGGCAGTGGTGGAGCGGGGTCACAGAAGGCAGGAGTAGGGTCACCACTGCATTTTCCTCCCAAATTTGTGGGGGGGCAGTGCATCTTATAGTCTGAAAAATACAGTAATTATTGTATTTATGTCCCTGTGAAGTACAGTCTATGGCAGGGATGTTAAACTCATTTTCACTGGGGGCCACATCAGCCTCGTGGCTGCCTTCAAAGGGCTGAATGTAATTTTAGGACTGTGTAAAAGTAACTACTCCTTAACAGTTAAGTGAGAGCTCGACACTGCCACCCAATAGAAACAAGGTAGCAGGCCAGATAAAACAAGGTAGAGGGCCAGATTTGGCCCTTGGGCCTTGTATTTGCCACCTGTGGTCTATGGGATTCTGTTGTTTACAGAAATAAGAAAAATTCAAAAGTCATTGGAATTGTCTCAAGAGTTCCCCATGGAGAATATATTCTTTCTTCTCAGTCATGGGTATCTACTACATCTTTCCTTCTCTCTTTCCCTTGCTTTCATTCTTTTTCTTCCCTGAAAATAACCTGAGAGGCAAATGTGGAGATATTGGGCTTAGAATGACTAAATCAGGGCATTCTGGGCACTTACAGAGGAATGTCTTATGTTCTAATGGGAAGAATTTTGGCTTTTCTCTATTTCCCTCGGTGGTATGGAATGATTAATATCCTCATACTAGCAATTCCATGCACCACTCTTTTCTTAATGAGTAGTCAGTTTTCAAAGAAATCCTTAAGTTTGAGAAACAACAACAATAAAAATGTCTATTGTTTGGTTGACTGACAGTTTTTATCAATTTTTCTTTATTGTCCAAATGTCTGTAGTAAAAAAAATAACAAAAACCCAGCAAGCCTTTGCCTGTGAATGCAAAAAGTGGCAGCACGAGAGGGAAAGTATCCACCATGGCAGGTGGGTTGGACTCTGGAACCTGGAGATTTGAAGCTAAGAGAGTTGTTGAAGAACAGAGTGGAAATGGGGTTCCTAGAAAATGCTGGCTTAGTAGATTAAGAGAAGCACCACCTTAAATAACTAAATGTTTTGAATTCTTAGGAGTTAACTTGGACAGATGTCTTCTCCAGTGAATACCTAACTAGAAATTCTTATCCTTTAATCCCATAGGCTGGGTATCAGCCAGTTTATTATGTCACCTGTTTTAAAGTGAAAATTTCACTGTTTTTCCACCAGAGCCATATTATTGACTTCCCAGCAAGACTGATGCCCACTAAGAACCAGAGCTGACTCATACAGGTTTTGCATTTTGTGGAGAGCAGGACCTGAATTTGAGAACACATGCAGTAGGCCAGGGACTCGGAGGGAAATTGCACCCCACAGCACGCACAGTGCAGCGTGGCAGACAACATGCGCTTACCCATGGGCACCACCACCCTCGCGGAGCATGTGCTGTGCAGCAGCATAAACCACACATGCCTGTCAGAATGGACATAAATGTTTGCCTATGGGAGCAGCTGTGTACAACATGTACCTATCAGGACTGAGGAAAACAACATGTGCTCATCCAAATTAAGAAAATTTTGTTTATGAGAAATTGTGCAAAATCAACATAACTGCAACCAAAAGAAGCAGAAAAGCAGAGGACTCCAGACTATGTATAGATGGTTTGCCTGAAAGAGAGTCATTGTGGCACATCCTGTGCTTTCTGCCTCAGTAGAAAGACCTGCACTGTGCTTCTGCCCCTATGACTCTGCTTTGCAAGATGTTGATTGCTCAGCCCTGTTGTCTCCCAACCGGGACCTGATCTGGACTTGCTCATAGGGCTTGAGTTCATTATCCTCCAGTTCTTTTGTACGCTGTTATTACTAATTGTTTCTGAGTGACTATCACTGTTTTAGGTTCATATGGATTTAGATTGAACCTGTGTCAATAAAAGCTGAGTGAAGAGCAGTCCCCTGTGTTGACTCGCTGTTATTCCTTAGTGCCAGTGTCACCTGTGGTCCTGGTGGTCATACAGGTGGCCTGGTGCTTTCTGTTCCTGATGCCTGGGAAAGACTACCTGAATGAGGACCAAGGGCTGACTTATAGGAAAGACTATATCCCAAAACACGCTCATGACACTTTTCTACTACCTCTCAGTACCTGGGTAAGCCCCAAGGAACCCCCTGGGCTTCTAGCAGAATGTTGGTGAGAATCTTTTGTCCCACTCTATGGGTTTGCAATGGAACGAACTCACTTTGAAGCCAGGGTGAGATCTATACCATTGTAAAATTAGTGTCAATGTCACAATGCAAGCACTGACTTTGGCCACCTTGGGTACCAACCACCGGAGGTAGAAGAAATGACTCATCTTGTTTTCTGGGGCAACTGAGGTTCAGATTTACAATATGCTAATATGACATAGGCAAAAAAATTATTGTTGTTTTCTTTTTTCACTAATTCACAGGCACTGAAATTATCATTAGGGTCTAAAACATAATTTTAAAATAATATACTTTTCTCTAGGTGTTTTAATTTCAGCACCTTTTCGTAATTATTGAAAAGACATCTAAACATTAGCTTGCTATGAATTATTATATTATTAAATAATATAATAAGCATATCTAGTCCCTCACACGCCATATCAGTGCATGGTAGCTATTATTTGTAATATATAATTATTTTCTATTATTATTATACATTACTACTGCATGATAATTATTGTGGTGGTGGAACCTGCAACCTGGGTTTGTGCCCTGACTGGAAATCAAACTTGCGACCTTTTGGTCTATGGATGATACTCTGACCAACTGAGCCACACTGACCACAGCAGTCTCCTGGGGCACTTCCCAAACACAAACCAGCCAGTACAGTTCACCCTCCAACCACTTTGTTTATTGAGCTTTCACATTCTCGGTCACTATAAACCTGCTCTATTTACCCCAGGGTCAGACACCAGGCAATTAGGGATAGCCCCAATCCTCAGAGTCTGAAACCAGCCAGTTCTAAACTTGCTCACACTTCCTCACCCATTCCTTCTGCAGAAACTATAGTTCAGGTTCTTGTCCATATTTTCTCCCTTTCCATATTCCCTGTGACAAAACCCTGGTGCTTCTTTACGTGTCCCCTGATCCCTCCCCATGGCATGGCATGCCCTTGCATCTTGGGAACTGTTAGCAACGAAATGTCTTTTCATTTGGAAGACCTGATCTGCTAACCTGACTATAGTATAAATTTTCTGTTGATATGCCATATATTTATTGTTGATACTATTATAGATATCTCCCATTTTCCCCCCTTTACTCCTTTCATCCAGCCCCTACCTCCCCCTCAACCTTCACCACTGTGTCCATGGGCTATACACACACACATATGTTCTTTGGCTAATCTTTTCCAGCCCCCAATCCTCTTCCCCTCTGAGATCTGTTAGTTTGTTCATATATCCACACCTCTGGTTTAATTTTGTTCAACAGTTTATTTTGTTCATTAGATGCCACATATAAGTGAGATCATATGCCATTTGTCTTTCTCTGACTAGTTGATTTTTCTTAGCATAATATTCTCTAGGTCCACCCATGCTGTCTCAAAGTTCTTTCTTGTTTACAACTGCATAGAATTCCATTGTATAACTGTACCTCAGCTTTTTATTTACTCATCTACTGATGGGCACTAGGGTGTTTCCAGACCTTGGCTATTGTAAATAATGCAGTTATGAACACAGGGTTGTATGTATTCTTTCTGATAATACTTTGTATTTTAAATCATCCATGTTGGAAGACAGTCAAATATCTTTAGCTGCAATGGATATGGTTGGTTGTATCATACAGTGAAGATTCTATTGTCATTACTGCTTTAATTATGAGAAGAAGGAAGAAGAATACTGACAAGATAACACCGTGGATATCCTATCACTTGTCTGTTTTTGCCGAGCCTACGGTCCCTCCCTTCAACGCTAAAATCTTCACAAAGTCTTGCAGTTTAATGCAAAAAAGACTTCTCTATTTTTTCTCTGGCCCTCTGCTTGGCACTGGAAATGACAGAGGAAGTAAGATATAATTTACATTTTGGATTATATTCTTTTTTAATCAACAATTGAAACAATATGACTATAAAAGTCACATAAAATTAGAATACTCAAATCTAATTTTCAAAAGTGATAAATAGTGAATTGTCTTTATAAATATAAATCTGCGTAACATACTTTTAAATATTCAACATGCAAGGAATATTAACTCATTAATTCTCAAAATAATCCTATTATTTTTGCACTGAAAATTGAGGCAAAGAGACGTTAAGTAATTTCCCCAAGACCATAAGAAAATCACTGGAAGTCAGAGTTGGTGCCCAGGTGCTCTGGCTCCAGATTCCATGCCCTTCTCAAAGGTAACAATAGGTTTCAGCATAGTTGCTTTAAAAAATATATTTACTTCTAAAAATTATTTATGCACAATATACAATTGCATTATTTTTATCATGTCATCACATTTTCAACAGCAATTTCAAAACCACAAATAAAAATGCCAAAGGCACAATGAAATGTACAGTTGGACATATCATGAAAACGTTATTCACTTGTATTCTCTTAATAATTTATCTAAAACTACAGAGAGTATTTTTCCTTTTACAAAAATAATAGGCTTTATTTTTCTGTGGTCCCGAGGGTTCTATTCCTGATATAGTAACTATTTTAAAGTATTTTTCAGCCTTTAATATGAGAGTATTTGTACCATCTCTATAGTTAATAACACTCATTGTAACTACTCACATAACTACATGATATAATTCAAGCTATTCCCTTTTATTTTCTCATTTCAATATGAATATTACAGGATAATTTACTTTCTTGATACTATAACATTACCTCACCTATAACATTTTACTCCTGATTATGAAAATATATTGCAATGCAACTTCCAAAAATTAAAGTAATAATTTTGAATCATCATAGTTACATAAAATATATTTTCTAAACACAAAATAGGTTACTTTTATATATAAATAAGTTTTCTAAAGGGGAAATAAACTCATAGCAGATTGATTGAGAAGAAAAATTACCTGTTTTTGTAAGAGTCTTATGAGTATAGATATGTATTTTCATGTTTCTGATTCTCATAGGAAAGGAAATCTCAAAAAAATCTCAAAACATAATAAGAAAATATGCAGGTGTCATAAACTTGAACAAATTTTTGCTAGGGTGAAGTTTATAACAGATTCAATGGCATTTCATGGTTGCTCGTATTTCTGATTTTGAACAAGTGTACTACTTTTCCTAAAAGATCATAGATCCAGAAAAAACTTCCATGAACATCTCCTTACATAGAAGCATGAAAATAGGTTAGAACAGAAAAGCAAAAATACAAAAATGTTTCCCTGATATGTGACTTCTACCTGGAGCGAACAGTGAAATAAGTCAGAGCCTAATGCAGCAAGGATTTCTCCAGGGCGAGCTGAGCAGAAAAAGGAAAAGTCTGGAGGCAGGGTTGCAAAAGGAAGAAAGAATCCATAGAACACCAGGGTGCGAGGTTTGCCTTCAACAGAAATTAGAGGCAACAACTTATCTGGAAATAAAAATATGTCATAAGAGAAGAACTATTCAGAATATATCAAAGGAACATTTATATATATATAATGTTTACATTATAATATATAGTATAATTTCCTCTACCTAGCCTTCTAAAAGGTAGGCTCTTTTTAAATTAAAAATACTTTTTTTTAAATCAGTGCTATACTAAATGCAATTTATGTCCTGGAACCAGTCCATGTATTCTTAAACATGAAATTAGCATTAAAAATAAAAGTATTCATAAATGTTTATAGCAAACTGACATTCTTGTGATAAATTAGTATACTTTGTTATTATGGATTTAATTGTGTGCCCCCAAATTCCTTAACTGAAGTCCTAACTAATGGTAATTCAGAATGTGACCTTATTTTGAAAGAGGCCTATGCAGGTGTATAATATTTGCTTAAACCAAAGTCAAAGGGCCTTAATGCAATATGACTGATCAACACATAAGAAAAGGAAATTTGGACTCAGAGGCATGCACACAAGGAAAATGCCATGTGGGGCTGCAGGCAAAGACCAAGCTGTACTTCTATACACCAAGGACAAACATAATGGCCAGCAAACCACCTGAAGCTAAGAGAGTGGTCTGGAACCACTCTCTTATCTTCCTCCTCATATCACTCAGAAGAATCAACTCACTGTCACCTTGATCTCAGACTTCTAGCCTCCAGAACTATGAGGAAAAAAGAAAAGAAAGAAAGAAAATTGCCATTGAAGACACTTAGTTTATGGTACTTTGTTATAGCAGCCCTAGAAAACTAGTATATTTATGAAAGTATCAATCCTTAATGTGTTGAAAAAAATTTTTATGTAAGGATTCTTCTAAAGCACAGATCAATATAGCTAAATACACGTAATGATAAACTAAATGCTATTCATTTGAGTTCTCCAAAGCTAAACCCTAACCTTATTTATTTATTTATTTCATCTTATTTAAGGCTTGGGCACTACAGTGCCTTCAGGAGACATGTAGGTAACATAACTGAGTGGAGAGTCTCATGGTACAACACAATAGTGAAGAAAAAATGAATTACATGCATACAAGTTGATGCATTGGCCACATAAAGCATGTCTATAGACCCACCAGTTTGACATCATTGCTTTGTATTATTTTTCCTTTGGTTATCTCAAGCACAGCCATTATTTAACTTATTTTCTATTTTCCAGTATTTATCTTTATTCAGAGTTCTCTTAGGAACTACAGTCCTGTATATTCAATTATGTGTTCAACTTCTTCATTTGGTAGTTTTAAAGATATAGATCACTCAACATGTCCAAAATGAAAACATGTCTAAGTTCATAAAATCAATTGGTTTCCAATTTATGCCACTGACTAGCACCTAGTGTGAAGCCATGAAGCTCTTCTAATGATAATACATTTTCTCTTGTGTGATAGAAAAAAATTTGTTCATTACAAGGTCTGTCCAGAAGGTAACCAACCATGTAATATGAAAAATACAGACATTTATTGAAGAAGATACAAAAAACATTGCACATAGGACAATGATGCCTCAGTCCCCTTCAAAGTAAGCACCTTGGGACCTCACACAATTCTCCCAATCTCCATCGGCTGCCCTCCTATATTTTCCTGAATCTCACTGATGGTCTGAAATCTCTTCCCTTTCAAAGGTGATTTCAGTTTTGGGAAAAGCCAGAAGTCACAGAGTGCCAAATCTGGGCTGTCGGGGGGCTGAGTCACCTGGGTGATTTGATGTTTTGCCAGACACCTCTGCACTGGATGTGATGTGTGAGCTGGTACATTGTCGTAATGAAGCTGCCAATCACCAGTTGCCCATAGCTGCAGGCTTCTGAATCATTCAAATAGTTTCCGTGGAGCAATGTTCAAACTTCACACAAAATTTGATGCAGATTCATCAAATTTTGCTCTGCTTGCTCAGTCATTTCGAATGTGACAGCAATACAGCACATGCTCACTCAGTGGCATATACTGTACCCACTGACTAGTACAGTGAAGTTGTCATTGTTCACACATATGCTCCCAGTCCACTCTCCTTGGTTGCCTGGTTACATTGATGTTGCACAAACTATTCTTGTTATATTAACAATGGCATGACTTTTTCTGGGCAGTTCAATTATATACATATATTTTTGAAGTTCTTTGGTGAACACTTATGAAAAATATCAAAATTAATTATGTTCTTTCAGACCTTCTGATATAGAAGTCACAATAAACTATCAAAGACAGATTTCTAAATATTTATAGTAAGTTATGTTTTTAGTAAATATGTAGTTATCTTATTTTTCCAATTAATGCTAATGGTGATGGTACTATGCTTCTCCTATTTAGCATCCCTATTCCTTACTTCATTGTGTGTATGTTTCATAGAGAGATGCCCATAATTGGCTTATAGAATATCTCTTACATGTTATTTTGTGATGTAATATAAAAGGCAATATAGTTCAATTTAGTGGCAAAAGGCCCAATATCTGGAGCTAGAGTATTTGTACCCCAATAAGAAGTTGCATCAAGATTGGTGTAACCACTATGGAAAACAGTGTGGAAATTCCTCAAAAATTTCAAAATGGTATTGTCTTATGACCCAACCATCTAAAGAAACCCAAAGCACTAACTCAAAAGAATATATGTACCCCCCATGTACATTGCAGCATTATTTACAATAACCAAGATATAGAAGCAATCCAAGTGCCCAAAATAGATGAGTGTATAAAAAAGATGTGGTACATATGTACAATGGAATAAAAAAAGAATAGCCATAAAAAAGAATGAAATTTTACCTTTTGTGACAGTATAGTTGGACCTAGAAGGTATTATACTAAGTAAGTGAAATAAGTCAGACAGAGAAAGACAAATGCCATATGATTTCACTCACAAGTAGAATCTAAAAACAAACTAGAAACAGACTTATAGATACAGAGAACAGACTGACAATTGACAGAAGGGAGAGGGGTTTGGGGGCATGGGTGAAAAAATTTGAAGGGTTCAGAAGTGCAAATTTTAGTTACAGAATAGTCATGAGAATGTAAACTACAATAACATTGGGAATATAGTCAACAATATGGTGATTAATATGTATGGGGTGAGGTGGGAACTTGAAATATTGGGGAGACCATTTTGTAAAGTAGATGATTGTCTAATTACTATGTTGTATGCCTGAAATTAATACAAAATAATATTGATTATAAACTGTAATTGAATAAGAAAATTGTGACATAAATAAAAAGTGACCAAATATGATCAAGTAACTAATGAATATTTGAGAAATGTTAAATATAAATTAAAATTAACATTGCCAAATTTAATATAATTCATCTCTACATATGTATTGTTACAGTAGAAAAATAGCAACTGATATTGATATGAATTCTTTTAAAGCTTTCCCATTTAAAAAAATACTTTCCTATCATAACTATGAAGTGTGAAATTTGGACTTTTCATGGTGATAATTTATCAATATGTTGAATTTTCACTTTCATATTTTTGCATACTTTTTTTTTCTTTTTACTCTTTGGGAACAATTATATATTCCCAGCAAGTCTTAGATAAAATATTCTCATTTCAATTTTATTTATTATACTGAAAACATAAACATAAAATAATCAAATATTATTATATTATACAAAATGACATTTTCTTTATTTTAAGTGAAATATGTGAGATATAAAGCAATTTCTACATGGTCTATTAAAGTCTTCACCAACATGTGAGTCATAATATTTTTTATGTAATAATCACAATACCATAATATTTTTTATGTAATAATCACAATACGCCTCCAACTTGCATTTTAACAGAGCTCCTTGGCTTCCTAGAGGAGGTCCTTCAACAAATGCTCATGAGAATCTGAAGGTTGTAATTTAGACATGGTCATCCTCAGTTTAATAAGGATATAAAAAAATACCATCATTGTACATAGAACTATTTCATAGAATTTGTTAAATGTATATATTTAGTTTTAAGCTTCTGAACTTCATTTTTTCTTAACTTTTCCTTTAATATTCTGTTAGTTGACCTGAAATTAATGATGCAAGAAAGGACAATCACTTTGTGACATATTTGGAACCTGCAAGAATTTCGTTTGAATAGATCTACTCTTATTATAAGAAAAAAGCTTAATCTGACATTAATGAGAACTAATCATGTTAAATTTTCAGCCTACTGAAGCTTAACACTGACCTGTTTTATCAAAGGAATAGCTATAAACAGACATTTAGTTATAAATAACACTACTAAAATTCCATGGGCTCTAATCTTCCATTTAGTCTGAGAAATTAGAAATTAAGTAAATACTTATATAGGCTTTTAATCTTAACAAAAATCATTTTAAGTGACATATAACAAATTTGTTTAATAAGATTGCAAAAATAGCATGTGGTCAGTCACCACTTGTGCTTGTGAATATGTGTATTCTTTCAAGCACAGAGTAATAAAACTTATAATCTAGACAGGTTCAAGAATCATCTACAATGCATGTGGAAAAATTGAAGTGGAAATTAGTATAGCAGCTGTAACAACATATATTTCACAATATATTTCATTGCTTTATTTCATTTAATTGGACCACTAGTGATTCAGTAACTATTGGGTAGGTGATATGTGCTAGGGACTGTGGACACGTGCAAAAGATAAAAACACAAAAATGATCTCTTCATATAATGAATTTTCTAGAAAGGGAAAAAAATAATCTAGAATCCAGAAAATATATATCAGCAATAATTTGGTCTAAGCAATTAGAAACAAATGAATAATTTATAAGCAGAAAAGGTGTAGGGGTGGGGAGTCATTTACCTCAGATAGTCTGGTCATTCACAGCTTCTTTGAGGAGATGATAAGCAAGTTAAAATCTCAAGAATGAGAATGAGTAAGATATATCAAAGTAGGGGGTAGAGCAGCCCAGGCCAACTCAATAGCAGGTGTTGAGTACCCGGTGGAGAAAATAAGTCTAGCTCTACATAAAGCAGAGATTTGTGTCTGTGACTCATTTGCCTTTCTGGAGGCCTTCAAGCTAGCTGCAAGGTGAGTACTTTAGCAATGTGCACGCTCTTGCAAAACAGAATTTCAGAGTTATTTGGAAATAATTGAAAAAATGTTCAAAGTTTATTTTTATTATCATTAGAAATATTAACATATTTGCCAATCAAAAAAGGATGTCTGAGGTTTTAAAAAATAATACTTCAAGCCCTGCCTTCAGAAATTCCTAGCCATACTTCATATTCTCCCTCTCAAAAGCTGGCAAATATCCTGAAGAGATTGCAGCCATGTGCCTGAGTCCAGCTGCTTCACCCAGCAGGATTTTGTTTCCTAAGCACCACATATTCCAGGACATTTCAGTCTATTTTTCATAAATTTTCTGTTAAATCTTCAGACTCCCAAATAGTCCCAGAATTTAGAAAATGTCCTGTGGAGAGAATCAGTCAAGCATTTGAGTGTCCTCAGTTTTCTGCTTTCTGAGTCCAGCTCTGCAGGTCAACTAGTCTTCCTGGTTTCTCCTTCCCTGAACAGACAGAGGCTCTGTGCTCCAGCTCAGCCTGATCTGCAACTGTGCCCAGAATCAGCAAATATCCACTCTCTTACAATGAAGTGGACTTGAGGCAAAACTTCATGTATCGACTTAATCCTATAAAGCACTGTCTTTTCCTTTGGCATTTTGAATCAACAGGGATTTGTCACAGCTCACGATGAGTGTTCCATAATCTCAGAAATGACCAGGCATTTTGCTTTCCCTAATGTAATATTCCTCTATTTGAGGTCTATAAGCTCTGTTAGGAAAGATAAAAAGAAAAAAATGTACTCCATATGTTATAATTGGTCTTCCTATAGTATATTAGCCTTACCCTCAATTAAGAGGCTCTAGTTCTATGAACTGACCCAAACCTAGGAATTAGTAAAGGACCCTAGCCACAGGTGGGTCCATTCAATCTTTGTTGGTCACATTAGATATATCATTGTTGTTATTATTGTTATTGTGATGTGATGGTTGACAATAACAATGTTTCATTTATATAATTCAAACAAGGCATTAATTTATGATCCATCCGTTTTGTTCCTTGAAACCTCAAAATCAGCTAACTCCAGTTATATGTAAGATCAGTGCTGTTCACACCAATGAGATCATTAGATTTAATGGGATGTTGAGAGAGCTGTCAGCTTGTGGTAGTGGAAGAGAAGAAGCAAGAGCAGTGGCCATCAAACAGAGTGGGTGCTACACCAAGTTGTAGATATTGGAGGGATGGGGCACATGAATACATGGAGAGAGAAGAATCTCTATTTTTCTCTAACTTGTGGGAAGACAATTGAATATTATATTCCTGTGGAAATTGGAAGATAAAAACAGGTGGTAAACTTTTATGACTACTGCCATAATAGTTCTGTTATTTGCTCCTAGAAAAGTATGAGATTATAAACAAGTAATAATGTAGAAGCTTGAGGTCACACAGATGATAATATCTGTACTCTGTTTTCCATTTGTAAATACCAGCCCTTAATTAAAAAGTTAAAGAAAGGGAGTAGATAAATTTAATAAAAATTAGCCATGACTCTTCCAGAAAAAAAGTGTTTCATTCTTTTTTATAGCCTAGTAATATACCATTGCATTTATGTACCACATTTTTTTATCTAATCATTTGTTGATGGGCATTGGCCAGGGTATGGGAATTGGGTTAAAAAGATGAAGGGAGTAAAATGTTACAAAATAGTCACAGGGATATAAACTATAGCATGGGAGATACCGTCACAAATATTGTAATAATTATGTATGGTGTCAGGTGGGTACTAGAATTGTCAGAGGAATCATTTCCTAAGTTATATAAGTGTCTAATCACTATGTTAAACAACTGAAACAAATATGTGTGTGTACATATGTAAAGGGCTTAGAGAAAGGTCTAACATGTACTAAGAGCTGTGAAAAAAAAACAGAAAAAAGTAAAAGGGCACTTTGTGGGTAAGTTGTAGAAGATAAAGAGACAATTAAATAAGGGTAAGAGAATAAAAAATGTGAATGGGCTCTGTCTGGTGTGGCTCAGTAGATTGAGTGCTGGATTTCAAAACAAAGGGTTGCCAGTTCAATTCCCACTCAGGGCACATGCCTGGGTTGTGGGCCAGGTGCCCGGTGGGGAGCCCACAAGAGGCAACTACACATTGATATTTCTCTCCCTCTCTTTCTTCCCCCATTGCTCTCTCTAAAAGTAAATAAATAAAATAACATCTTTAAAATATGTGAGTGGGAAAGAGACTATTAGCAAAAATAAGACAATCTCTGTCTTCACTGACCTTCCTTAAAAGAGTGTCCATGGTGGAAATTGGTTCCAAGGTAAGATTTATAACTGTCAATAAATCTGTTTTAAAATCTGTGTTTTGTCTGTCTCCTTGCAAGCAGCATTGACCTTGAGATTCTTCTATATGTGCATACGTATTAAAAACAAATTGAGTTAAATTAGTGTTTAAAGGTTAAAGAGTTTACATGATTAAGAATATAATATTTGGCACTGGTAAATTGGTAAGCAATTTATATATGATGTTTCACATTATAACAGGTTTGTGTGAGGCCTCCTTCATATTTTTTAAAATTATGTTTTATGATTTCCAAGGCAGTACTAATTTCTTAGTGAACTAAATTAAAACAAACTTATGGCAATTAAATAATTACCATAATTTTAATAATATTATTGTGGTAGATTACAGTATGGTTTCCAGTTATTCATGCTTCATGTATCCATGCTATACTGTATAATTGTTTTCAGATGTTATACAAGAGAGGCTTTAAGTGGGTCTGAGTAGATGGGCTAGGGCCCTAGCATTTCTGACATTTCCTGGAGAAGAGCTTCTCTCAAGTAGCTAAGGACCCTTTTAGTCTTGGCCTTAGAATAAATGCATGTGAGGTCCAGCTGAGTCTAACCCATAGTGAGGAGCAAAGCCCATTCACACCCACAGTATGGAGAAGAGCCCGTCTGCCAAGCCTACTCCTGATGATCTGATTCACAACAGAATTGAAGATGCATGAGTGTGGGAATAAAGTTTATTGTTATTATATATAACTGAGGTTTGAGTGGCTTGTTAATAAGCATTACTGAGTCAACTGCTGACAGATGAAATGTCTTCGTCTGTCACCTAGAAGTGGAGTGCTACCATATCAAAAGTATAAAATACATGGTATGGGATTTAGGACTAGAGAGCAGGAGTTATGAAAACTATAAGATGGGTGTGGAAAAAAAAAAACAGGCCAGTTTAAAAATAGAATTAAGAAGGATTATAGAAACGTAGAAATGCTGGTATATGCTGGATTTGAATATAAAATTTCATATATATATATATAAAGATTATATATACATAAATTTAAATATACTTATATACATATATACATATACACATATACACATATATATGTCTGTGTGTGTGTGTGTGTATGTGTGTATACACACACATACATCTTTGGTCTCTTTAGCCAGCAATAGTTTAGAAGTTAAGACACAGCTGTGGGGTGGAATTCAAAAACCTATGTGGTCTTTAAAACACTTCCTGTAGATATAAACAAACAAAGCCAAAGCCTTGGCAGCCTCGCCATTTAAATGAGTATGGTAGTACCTATTATATCTTTATACCTGAATAAATAGACTTCTAATAAGTTGAAGAATATGGTCCCACAAAATATAAGAATAATTTCTCTAAAGACTTGTAGGTAGGGCTGTTGGCACCAAGAGGTGACTGGAATTGAATATGTGTGTGTGTGTGAATATGTGTGTGTTTGTCCAAATTTTTGAGAAATCTGTATTTACAAGAACATTGCCAGTCTATTTAGATGGGAAAACAAAAGAAAACAAAACAAAACCTCTTGTCCTGCACTTATTTACTATTGGCAGAGAATAAATAGAAAATGCCAAAGAGGCAAATGAAAAGATTCTTAGAGCAGGGCCTACCCCAGTAAGTGGAACCAGCATCTGGTCAAAAACTTTTCTAAGCCCAGATTAGGAGTACAACACAATGTTTTCCTGGCAGGACATCAGAATTCCTAGGGGTTTGTGACTTTAGTGGGTTTTCGATTTCTCCTCTTCTCAAATGAGAGTATTTATTGAACTTATTCCTTAATCATTTGTTGGGAATATGGATGGAGAGTACGGTGTCTTTTCAGTTAGGAGGTCTCCATATAAAAATAACTGATCCCATGCCTGATACTGATCATGAGATCCTTAGCAATAATTAGTAAGTCTTAGTAAGTAGGGGGCAGCAGGTGAGTGAAATTTGCATGTGGATGGATCCTAAATAACAGTGATTAATGGAGTAGACTGGGGCAGACTTATTGGTTTTTGCCATTCTTAATTCCCCCCTGTATCAATGTCTTATGCCATATAATTTACTTTGCCTAATTGGATATTAACATGCATAATAGAGTAAGAGGCCAAAATATCCTGACATGAATGGGCTTTCTTTCTTGTTCTACTGGTTCTCCTTCCGCTAATCTTAATACACGAAGTAGAACTTACCTGACCTTGTGGGAAGAAACCAAGCTCTACAGATCTGAAGCCTAAGAAGGAGGTTCACAACTGAGTCCAGCCTGAATGTGCTAACCTAGAACTGTATTTAGAACCTTGGAAATAGTACCAGATGATATTGATGTATGTCTCTGAGTTTGAGGTGAATTTAAGGCAGCATATTTTTGACAATAGTGCACTAATAAAGTTATAAGCCATGGATTTAATACTAGAGTCAAAACTACCCTCAGAGAAAGAATTTTTTAAATTATATAGGCAAAGGAGGATACTTTTTACATATATAGGTACATGTTAATAAAATTATACATGAAAATAAAAATGTTTTTCCCAATAAAACTTTGAAGGAAATTTTCTTCCTCTTGGGTAATTTCAGAAAATTAGCTTTAGGTCATAGATGAAAATAAGACCACAGAGAACTGATTTTTAAATAAATATAATTTGACTTTTAGTACCTTCAATATTAAAAATTTAAGTAAATATTTAATAATAAGTATATAAAGCCTATAACTTAAATTTGAGGATATTAATATATTTTAGTTCTTTTATTTCCCTACCTCATACCACAAATTGAAATGAAGAAAAATCTTCTTTGGAATATTAGGTTATTGGGGGAAGTTTAAATTTTTAAATCTGACTTGTATTATAAGTTTCATAACTTTAAAATTATTTCAGAAAGCAAATTATTATCATCATAGTCTTTATATATTTCCCTTAAAATTTTCTATAATTTTAAAACTTTGTTCTATAACAAAATTAACTTTGATCTATAACAAATATGGAAGGATATTTATTTTTATGGTGTGGGGGGTCATCTACACATAATGCAGGTATGGAATTGAAAATAATATAAGCTGTAATCTAATTGTACTTTTATGTTTCAAGGATTTATTATTTTAAATCAAACACTACCAATATTATATGCATAAGTTATATTAGACTATAATTCTCTAAATATTATATTGGCATAATATTTCATATTGTAATATTTGTTATGTTTTTCTCAATTTTGGATATAATTTTGGTGTTATTTTCTGATACTTTTAACCAGTTTTAGAAAATTAAAATTGTACAACATGGACTTGAATATGTATATTGATGGGGCCTCAAAATGCCATCAGATAGACCTTGCAAGAAATGTTACAAAGGTTCTTCAGTTGGGGGAAGGCAGGGTACACACACACACACACACACAGTATTTAATTAAGTAGTGACACTCAAAGAACTGCCTGAAGTCTAGTTGAACAGAAGTTTTAGTTTTACAATTAAGGAAATAATGAAGAAGCCACACTGAGACTAGTAGGAGGAGCAGAGACTCAGAGCAGACTAGTCCCACATCAATATTTGGTGGATAAAAATTGGAAGGGATATCATGGCTGCAGAGGGACCCACTGAGGAGTGAGGGGTCCCAGTTCTACATCAGGTCCCCTAGCCCAGGGTTCCCAGCCTGGGAAGAGAAGTCCTCATAATTTCTGGCCGTAAAAACTAGTGAGGATTGTGATTGAGTGAGACTAAGGGGCTCTGGTGTCTCAAGTGTTCCTCTTAATAGGCCCACACACAGAATTACTCATACTCACTCACCCCTGGCTCCAGCACTGGGACAGCAACTTAAAAGGCATGAGAGATATACCTGGAAAAACTGAACTGTGTCAGGCAAGAGATGGAGGGGCAGCTTTTTTCCAGGGAGAGATGATGGAGAAGACCATTGTTCCTGTTCTAAACTCTCCCTCCATAGAGCCATCAGGCAGGCACCATATCTGAGTCTCCATCAACTTGATCACATTGTTTTCCCAGCCCTGGTGATTACCTGAGACCCATACCTTACCTTACTTGCAGTCCCATTCAAGCTATTTCCAGTGACTTCCATAATAACAGCCTGTCTTGACTCATGCTTAAGACTTCCCTGAAGTCTATCAAAGAGCATCTTGTCTCCATGTGCCCCATACCTACTGGACCCAGGCCTGGGACTAGCACCAGCTGAACTTGGTTCACAGCTTAGCTTCTCCTGGGCACCTCCAAGCCCAGCATGAGTAGCAGCCATCTGAAAATCTCTGCATAGCTATTTCTAGGTGGCTCTGGGCAGGACACAGATGGCAGTTGACCTTGGCTTGAGCCTCCCAGAAGGCCCAAAGATACTTCCATGAGTGACACATTCAAAGGTAGGTCTCAGTGAGCACCAGAGCCCCACTGAAGTAAGTCCTGCTTTGCAGGGTTCACTCCCTGCACAGATGATCCTCCACAATGATTGAAGTCAGACCTTGCAGCCAATTGGCCTGGGAGTAAATCCATCCCACTGATGTGCCAACAACAATAAAGATTCAACTACAACAGGAGGGTATGCACAAACAACATGGGTTGGAGGGTCACCTGGAGTACCCAGCCTGGGTGAACAGGAAGGCTGTGCCACTGGACCCTACAGAACACATGCTACATAAGACCACTCTTTCAAGCCCAGGTGATGTAGCAGCTTTAGCTAATATCTAGAAAGCAACACAGAGAGTCTGCCAAAATGAGAAGATGAAGACACATATCTCAAATGAATGAATAGAACAAAGCTCCAGGAAAAATATTAAAGAAAACAGAGATAAGCAATATATCAGATGCAGAGTTCAAAACACTACTTATAAAGATTCTCAATGATCTCAGTGAAAACTTTAACAAGAGATAGTAAACATAAAAACAGAACTAGAAAACAAAAAAATGAACCAGTCATAAATGAAAAATGCATTAACTGAAATTAAAAATACAGCACAGGAAATCAACAGTGGAGTAGATGAAGCAAAGGATCAAATTATAGATTTGGAAGATAAGGAAGCAGAAAACACCCAATCAGAAGAACAAAAAGGAAATAGAATCCAAAATGTAAGGGTAATATAAGGAGCCTCTGAGACAACTTCAAGTGTACAATATATGTATCATGGGGCATGCCAGAATAAGAAAAGAGAGAGCAAGGAATTGAAACCCATGTGAAAATAATAACAGAAAGCTTCCCAAATCTGGTGAAGAAAATAGATATACAAGTCCAGAAAGTGCAGAGAATCCCAAATGGGATGAACCCAAAGAGGCCCACACCAAGACACATCATAATTAAAATGCCAAAGGTTAAATACAAAGAGAGAATATTAAAAGTGGCAAAAATCATTAGTTATCTACAAGGGAGCTCCCATAAGCCAGTCAGTTGATTTTTCAACAGAAACTGCACGCTAGAATGGATTTGCAAGAAATATTCGAAGTGATGAAGAGTAGGGACCTACAACCAAGATTACTCTACATAGCAAAGGTATCATTTAGAATAGAGGGACAGATAGAGTTTCCCAGACAAAAAAGCTAAACGAGTCCATCACTACCAAACTAATATTACAAGAAATGTTAAAGGGCCTTCTTTAAGATGGGGGAGTTGGGAAAAAGGGGGGAAATGGGTAAACGGATTAAGAGGTATAAATTGGTAGTTACAGAATAGTCATGGGGATATAAAGTACAGTATAGGGAATATAGTCAGTAATATTATAATAACAATACATGGTGGCACATGGGTACTAAATTTATTGAAATGATAACTTAGTATATTGTATAATATCTAATCACTGGGTTTTACACTTGATACTAACATAATATTGTATATCAAGTGTAATTGAAACATAAAAACTTAAAATAAAAAATAAAATAAAGTTATGAAAACAGTTAAAAATAATACAGTGGTCCCAAGTAGTATGTACAAATCCTCATTTGAAAATAGAGTATTTTGATGTCATTAAATATGTTGAAGGATCCAAAAGTGTGATGAACAAGGTGAATGTTATACTCACCTTACCCCAGGACCAAACTGGAATTATAACTAAAATGTATAACAATCAACCTGAATCAACTGAACACTAGCTGAATAGAAACCTTATGCCCAAGGATTTATAGAAAAAGTCACATTAAGACTGGGAGGTAGGGGGAGACAGGAAAAAAGAGTGACCCCACACCCACTAACAGCAGTGGAGATTTTGGAGTCATATCTCAGCTACAAACATTCCCCATGAGGAGCATGAGGTCTCACTCCCAAGTTAGGCTCCCCCAGCCCAGAGCACCTGAGCCAGGGAGAGATGGCCACATAATGCCTGGCTGTGAAAAGCATCAGGGATCCTGTCAACCAAGGGGAGACAGGAGACTTCTAGAGAGACACACACCCTTCTAAAGGGCTAACAAACAAAATCTCATTCATAGCCCTCCAGACTATGACTCCAGAGGAGGGAGAACGGAATACACTGCAGTCATTTGAGGAAAGGCTGGGGTTTGTGGTTCTGGGGAAAGGGCCGAAGGAAGAGCCAATAGGATCCCTGTGTTGAGTTCCCATCTCACATTGCAGATACCACCTTTCATGGGTAAAGCACTACCCTCTACACAGCATCAGCCTGGGAGAAAGTGACAGTGCCCCACTTTAGACTTCCTTTTGCCCCACCCCGTGGAGTTTGCATCCTGCTAAGGAGTGTACTGCCAGAGCTGGATGAAGAGGTCTGTGCAAACTCATGAGGTGTTAATGAATGATTGGTATGGCTTTAGAGCAGAGGCCCCAAACCTGACTGGCACCTCCTCCTCTTGGGAGATCCTAGAGACCCACCCTCTAAGCTTTAGGTGGGCCCACCCTCTTGGTTCCTGGTGGTTTTGGCCTGCCGAGGTTTGGGCAGAATCTAAGACAGACTAAGGTCTGTGGCTCAGAGAAAAGGGTCATTCCTCCCACCTTTCCCCAAACCTGAATGACACCTCCCCTTCAAGGGACAATTATGAGCCAGCCCCCCTCCTTATTCCTGGTGGCACCACCCTGTTGAGCTCAGGCTCCTGGAAGAATCTTGGACAAACTAAGTTGTGTGACTCTAGGATGGTGGCCATTTAAGCCTCATATGCCCCACAGTTGCAGAACCTTTGCTTCATCTGGCCACACATTAATTTGTTTGGATTTGATAAATTTTACTGGCTTCATCCGATGACTCTCTGAGACCCCACTCCACCCAAAGCAATCTGTAGATTAAACACAATTCCTGTTGTGATACCAAAGATGTATTTTACAAAACCAGAACATATATTGCAAACATTTACATGGAATCACAAAGACCCTAAGTCGTTACCACCATCTTGAGGAAAAAGAACAAAGCAGGAGAAATCATTCTATGTGACATTGTACTTCAAGCCCATAAAATCAAAACAGCATGGTACTAGCATAAAAACAGGCGTATAGATCAATGGAACATAATAGAGAGCCCAGAAATAAACCCACACCATTATGATAAATTAATAGTCAAAAAAGAATAGAACATGCAAAAGCATAAAGATAGTCTATTCAACAAATGGTGTTGGAAAAATTGGACAAATGTACAAAAAATGAAATAAGACCGCCCTCTTATAACATACACAAGAATAAACTCAAAATGGATTAAAGATTTAAATATAAAACCATAAAAATCCTAGAAAAAAACATAGGCAATAAAATCATGGATATTTTTCACAGCAATATTTTTTTTTGATATATCTTAGCAGGTAAGGGAAGGAAAAGAAAAGAAAAATGGGACTACATCAAATGAAAAAGATTTTGCTCAGCAAAGAAAATGATCAACAAAATGAAAGACAACCCACTAAATGGGAAAACATATTCACCAATGATACATCTAATAAGGGGTTAACATCCAAAATTTATGAAGAATTTATACAACTCAACATCAAAAATAATTTTAATTTAAAAAATAGATGAGTGACCTGAATAGACACTTCTGCAAAGAGGACATACAGATGGCCAATAGACATATGAAAAGATGCTCAGCATCACTAAACATCAGAGAAATGCAAATTAAAATCACAATGAGATATCACTTCACATCTGTCAGAATGGATATCATCAATAAATCAACAAACAAGTGTTGGCAAGGATGCAAAGAATAGGAAATACTTCTTCACTGTTGTTTGGAATGCAGATCAGTGCAGTTTTCCACTTTATACTGTGGAAAACAGTGTAAAGTTTCCTCAAAAAAATAAAAATAATAAAAATGGAACTGCCTTATGACTCAGCCATTCCACTTATGGGAATATATCCAAAGATACCCAATACACTAACTCAAAGAATATAGGCACCCCTATGTTCATTGAAACACATTTACATTAGCAAAGATTTAAAAGCAGCCCAAGTATCCATCAACAGATGAGTGAACAAAAAAGCTTGGTATGTTTACACAATAGAGTACTGCTTGGACATTAAAGAGAAGGAAATTTTAGCTTTTGTGGTAGCATGGGTAGGCCCAGAGATTATTATACCGAGGGAAATAAGCCAGTCAGAGAAAAGCAAGCACCATATAATTTCACTTGTATGTGAAATCTAATGAACAAAATAAACAAACCGTCCAAATAGAAAGAGTCATAGATAGAGAAAACAGTCTGACAACTGTTAGATGGGAGGGAGTTTTGTGGCTGAGTGAAAAATGTAAAGGGATTAAGAAAAAAAGTAAAAGTCATACAAGATGGAGGTGTATATAGACACACTGTGCCTCCTCACACAACCAAGATAAGGACAACAATTTAAAAACAAAAAACTACCAGAACTGACAAAAACCAAACTTTATGGAAGTTTGATGACCAAGGATTTAAAGAAGAAACATTTATCCAGACTGGTAGGAGGGGCGGAGATGGGCAGCTAGGTGGAAAGGACTCACAGCAAGGCAATGGCTGGCAAGGAAGGCAGTGACTGGAGGATCTGGCAAGGCAAAAGCTGGTGGAGGGTGCAGTCCCATATTTGCAGGCAGATAAACCAGGAGGAACAACTGGGGAACAACTGGGGAGCAAAACAAACTGTCCAACTCAGGGCTCCAGCGAGGGGGAATAAAGACTCAAACTACTGATTGAAAACACCTGTGGGGGTTGAGGCGGCAGTGGGAGAAACTCCCAGCCTCACAGGAGAGTTCACTAGAGAGACCCACAGGGTCCTAGAACACACAAACCCATCCACCTGGGAATCGGCACCAGAAGGGCCCAATTTGATTGCAGGTAGCAGGGGAAAGTGATTGAAAACTGTCAGAGAGCAGAGCAAACAGCATTATTCCCTCTCAGACCCCTTCCCCACATACAGGATCACAACGCAGCCATGAGAGTTACCTCACCCTGGTGAATACCTAAGGCTCTGTCCCTTACTATGTAACAGGTATGCAAAGACAAAAAAAAAAAAAATGGCCCAAATGAAAGAAAAGATCAAAGCTCCAGAAAAAATACAACTAAGCAACGAAGAGATAGCCAACCTATCAGATTTGGTTGAATTTGGTCGCAAATAAGATGAAAAAATGAAGGTTATGCTAAGTGAAATAAAGCAAAATGTACAGGGAACCAATAGTGATGGGAAGGAAACTAGAACTCAAATCAACTGTGTGGACCAGAAGGAAGAAAGAAACATCCAATCAGAAAAGAATAAAGAAACAAGAATTCAAAAAATTGATGAGAAGTTTAGGAACCTCCAGGACATTTTTAAATGTTCCAACATCCAAATTATAGGGGTACCAGAAGGAGAAGAGGAAAAGCAACAAATTGAAAACTTATTTGAACAAATAATGAAGGAGAACTTCCCCAATCTGGCAAAGGAAATAGACTTTCAGGAAGTCCAGGAAGCTCAGAGAGTCCCAAAGAAGTTGGATCCAAGGAGGAACACACCAAGGCACATCATAATTACATTACCCAAGATTAAAATGAAGGAGAGAATCTTAGAAGCAATAGAAAAGGAGACAGTTATCTACAAAGGAGTTCCCATCAGACTGTCAGCTGATTTCTCAAAAGAGGCCTTATAGGCAAGAAAGGGCTGGAAAGAAGTATTCCAAGTCATGAAAGGCCAGGACCTACATCCAAGATTGCTCTATTCAGCAAAGTTCTTATCCGTGTTCTTATTGGATAATTCTAAAACCTCCTATCTGGTATCCTAGACTATGCTGCAGTTCTCATATACCTTGTTCTTAACAAGAAGCAAAGTAATTATTTTTTTTTACAACTATAAATGAGTGCAGATCATTTCCTGCTTAAAATCATCAAATTCTATAATTTTTTAATCAGTTTCCTCTATGTATCAAATTTTATATAATCATCACAAAGGAGGCACTTTTAGTAACTTTCAACAGTTATTTAGGATGATTCAGTTGGAATTGGAATGCTTTTTTATATATCTCAAGTTCAATTTTAAAGAATATCCTTATGCAGTTCCATCCTCTATGATTCTGAAAAATCTGAATAGTCTTTTCTTCTCTAGTATAGCTTTAATAAGTACAAGAAGTAAGTAATGTGACCTTTCTATATGCTTTATCTTCTCTGTAGAAGATAATTTCTATCAAATAAAAATGAAGCTAATCAGAATAACTGTTCACTACAGGTATGTGTTCATTTTTCATCATTATGTTACAAGAAAAAAGTGATATGAAGACTAGTCTTTGATTTTAATTTAAATTGATTTTACTAGTGAATTAGATTTGGTTATGCTTCATAAGGAAATATTTTGTGTAGCAAACTGAATTGCCTACCTTTACAAATTGATATGAATAAGTGAAGGAACTTTATTTCATGCAAACTTTTTAATATCTAAGCAGAAATGTAAAATTTACTCTTGCAATCATCTGTGGTTCTACTGCATTAAGAATTCTCTATTTAAGCAAAAGGAAGAGCTTGCATTTAGGCATGTGTCTCTGTGCTTCTCTACTGTATTACATGTTAGTATAACCTATTCCACATCTTTGGGTGTTTTAAACATGATCACAGTGATGAATTTGACCTGTCAGCAAAAACCCTTAAAGATTTTTATTCAGTATCATACATATAATTAGCATTATTAACATTGTTTTCTTAGAAATGTGCATATTTAGTTCTAAATGATTAAGCTTTTTCCTCTATGTTAAACATATACAGCATCCTAAACTATTTTTTTAATTTTATGGATCTTTAAGTCTCTATTTTATTGTAAAATCTATAGCTCTTTATTTATTTAAAATGGCAATTAGCCATTAGAAACTATATTTCCACATTGATTAGAATTAATGTGAAATTAAAATTATATATAAAAATAAAAGTATTCAATCTTAACAATCTACAAATTAAAGTTACACAGAACTAGAGTTGACATTACATTGACCAAATAATTAGCATTCAACTCTCCTATAGAACATGTTCATTGCTAAACGATAACTGTTCCTCTACCCACTTCCTGGCCGACAAGTGCCAGTTAAGTCACAGCAGTGAATTATGCATTGTTGCTGTCAGACCCTATTTATTGGCAAGCGATTTCTCTTCTTTAGTTCATTAAGCCCAAATTTTGTTTGAGCCACAGTGTGCTGAGTTAAATACAAGCCTCTTCTCTCATCCCAGTTATTAGTTGTCATTGGTCTAAATAAAACATGACCATTTCATATCCTTTACTACTTTACTGGTTAGGAGTGAGAGTGTGACTTAATTCTGACACATGAATCATAAAAAGTATAATGAGTACAATTTTAAGAAATCTCATTTGCAAAATAAGAGAGAAAGATATTTTTTCTCATTTTAAATGTGTGTTGTTGTTGTTGTTTAGATTCAATAGAGATTTGGCAGCTTCCTTTAGACAATGAGGTGACAAACCTAAAAACAAAAAACTAACACAGTTTATTAGAATGACATAAGAGCCTTATTATTAACCAATGAGTTATTGCCTCAAACTGGAAGTACTTACGATCAGGATTCCTTGTTAGGTGAAATACTGAAACATCTCTGTTGTTTGTGTTCCAATGCACTCATGCTCACTGACACAGCTTCTTTTACTGTTCCAAAGTTTTGATCCCAAATAAGTAAGCATGATTAACAATGTCTACTATTGTGGGTAATAATTTAAATAATAGCTCACATTTATTGTACAACTCTTATGGTTCTCTGTCCTTTTGCATAGGTTACTATATCTAGTAATTATAATAATCTTATAAAATATGCAATTATACCTACTATCAGGTGAGGTAAAAGAACCAGAGAGGTAAAAACAGTGCACACAGGCTGGAAATTTCAAATTCCTACCCAGGCAGTCTCACCTAGAACTCCAGTTCCATGCCTTATTGATGAGGTAACATCAAAGAATATGTAAGTAGAAACAGAATAGCTTAGAATTACATCATATAATTCATAACTTGTATGAAATTAAAAAAAACAAAGAACTAATAAAACAAATATATTTTAAATAAAAATTAATACAAAATAAGGCTGGAAAGGTACAGTTTGTTACAAATTTTCTATACTATTATCTCTTGTAATTTATATACTAGATATTCCACTTAAGTAGTGTAGACATTGAATTTTTAAAAATGATTTAATGAGGCTGGGTTGTATGTGTGTCTTTTTAACCATTATGTTACACATAATATTACTTGCCTAAAAAAGTGATAAACCACTATATTTTTTATTCTGCTCAAAACATTACTAGGCATCAGAGAAATCTTAGAAATGTTACTTACTATAATACTTAAATGAACTTGAACCTGTGCTTTAGCATAACTTCTGGACTTATTCTTTCAATGAACCTGTCAGAATAATAATATATTATATTCAAACTTTGGAATGAGAAGAAATGTCTACCTCGGTTAAGAAACATGTACCACTAAACCCCTAAGCCAATTTTTTTTTTACTTGAACTTCAGAAAGTGTGAGTGAAAATAAAAATGAATTTATTTCTTTATTTTTCATGTTTCCTTAAGCTAGAGTTCTATTTATCAAGATATCAAATTATAGGGAAAAAAACATGTGAGTCTTTTTTTTTAATCCTGTGAAAGAACAAGAGCATCAAGTACAGTTCCTCTCTAGAGCTGTGAATTTACCTTTTACATAATCTCCCCAGACCCCACTGCTGTGATGTGTGACCTTGAACTTTCGATCTGGTGATCTTACATCTCATTATGTAACAAACAGCTTTAACTCTCTTTTTCCACCTCTCTGAGAAGAATGTGTGCATTTTTCTCTTATGGTTTTGGCCTTTACCCTATATAATTCACATATTGGTATTTTGATATAGTTATTAATGTATTAATCACAGTAAATCATGAAATAGAGTATTTCAGAATGAGTACAAACAGTATGCACTATTTTCTAATTTGTGAACAAATTAAAGACTAGTATAATTCCTACACTAACCTGTGATGTGAAAATTGATTTAATATTTATTTCTGATTATTTTCTACATACATTAATATATTTTATTAATGCTATTCCAAATTTATTATATATTCCATATTTTTACTTTTAACTATAATTGTTCTGCCATGATAGTTTTTGAATGGAAAAATTTGAACTACATATGAAGAGTTTGCATATTATACACAGCATTTTCATTTATACAGATCATCATCATTTTAAGTACACAGCTCAATAATATGATATGATAGATAAGAATGATTAGAAAAATGCTTATGCCTTTTGAAACATGCAGAATTGTATTTATGGTCAACAAAAATATTTTTAGGCTGTTGCTTAGCAACCTGCATGCAAGGAAAAATTTGCATTCATACTTAAAGAATAAGAGCTTATGATATTAAATTCTTTAACAGTGTTCGGTATTATTACTGATCAAAGTTCATCAATAATATTAACTTTGTTGCCTTCTAATTTCATTTGTAGTTATCAGCTTACTTATTAAATTTAATATAAAACACAATAAAAATACATATAAAACCTTTAAGAAAGAAGGAAACAGAGAGGGTGAGGGAGAGTTGAAGAGACTGAAAAAGGGAGGAAGGGAGGGTGGGAGAGTGGAAGGAAGATGAAGAATCTCATCTTCAGATGCAAACAGCCATTTTATTACCCCTTAGGGAAAACAAACTAATATTTCTGTGAAGTTACTATTTGCCCTTTTTTTCTGGGGCTATTTTATGGCAAATACAACTATATTCTTGTGAAATATCTCTTCAGTGAATTTCATACAGGAAAATTCAAAATGGAAATACAAAAACAGATACTACAACCACAAGTATGTGAATATTGGCTCTTTTGCCACACTTACTCATTTTGCCAGATATCTTTGCCAAGCCATACATTTCTACTTGCATCCCAAGAAGAACAGTGGTGGTGTTGTTAGAATCTAACAATGAATCACTTTCATTTTTATTTTCTCTTAAAAAATTTTTAAAAACAACAGGAAAAAATCACAATTCTACTTACCTACAACAATTATGATACTATTATAGTTGTTCACTCATTAAATCTTGTATCTTTATATAAAAATAAGATTTGTGTGTTTCATGTCTTGATATCTCTATTGCTGTTAATAGTATCACTATGATGCTAGTGGTCTAAATTAGAAATCAGTTGTTATCCACACTTATGTATTCTTGCTACTGGTATGTAATAGGCAACTCTACCTTGCTTAATTCCTTTTTTTATTGTTGTTCAAGTACAGCTGTCTCCATTTTCGTCTCACCACTGTCCCCAACCTCACCCACTCTCACTTCCCACTCTCAATGCTACCCTCACTCTGGTTTTGTCCGTAGATCCTTTATACATGTTCCTTGACAACCTTTCCCCTTCTTTTCCCCATTTATCCTCTTTTTACTGTCAGTTTGTTCTTTATTTCAATGTCTCTGGTTATATTTTGCTTGCTTGTTTGTTTTGTTGATTAGGTTACACTTATAGGTCTTTTGCCACCTGACTTATTTCACTTAGCATAATGTTACTTTGCTTAATTCTATTACCTATTCCCCCCCTCAAATCCAAATCATTCTTTCCATACTCACTGCACTTGCTTCAGTTCTTTTCTCTATTGTTCTTAGAAGTGCTTCTAAATTCTTTTCATTTAGTTTTTGCTCTCCAAAGTGTATAAATTGTTCACAGTGTTCTTTCTGCATCAATGATATCACTAACTTAAAACCTATCCAAGGTTTCTTATTGCCTGTGAAGCTAGTAAAAACTCTTAACATGATGCAACTCATGACCCCAAGAGTAGCCTCTTCTTAGCTTTGCTACATATTCACATATTGCATGCAACACTCAATATTGAGATAATCATAATTTTCTAAATTTGGTATTTTTTCTTTCCATTACTTTAGGCATATAATTTCTATTCATATAATTTCCTTCTCTTTCTTATTTGTAAAACAACAAATTCTTGACACTCACATTTATCTTTGCTACTCCCTAAATGCCTCTATTTAACTCTCCTTCCCAGAGAAACTGAATACTCCCTCATCAGTGTTAGTGCTCTAACTGACACATTCTTCTGTTACTATACCTTATTTTATTTCTTTATAGGTCAGCACCTCTTATATGATAAGTAGGCATATCTGTCTTCAATTTTTCCCCCCTCAGGACCTATATGATGCTTTTTAGGCTCTAGAGTTTGATGTTTAATAAATATTCAATAGCTCAATAATGCGATGTTGAATAAATAAATTAATAAATCCACTAAATCAATAATCAAAATAGTAATATAAATGTTAAAAGATAACATTAATGGGGACATTTGATTTTTGAAACACTTAGCCTGTGTTGTTCAATGAAAAGAACTTTGAAAAGAGAAACTTTGACTTAAAGCCAGGATTTGACATTTACCTTTATTTTTAAACAATTATCTATTGGCTATGAATTATTTATCCTTCACATAACTAAAATGGTTTCTACCATAATATACTTACAATCATATAGGCAATGGTTTAAGACAGAGAGGAGATGGGCTGACACTTGTCATCATGAAAATGTTTATAAGATTGAAAAAAGCCCTGGCTGGTATGGCTCAGCGGATTTAGCATTGGCCTGCAAACCAAAGAGTCACCAGTACAATTCCCAGTTGGTGCACATACCTGTGTTGCAGGCCAGGTTCCCAGTAGGCAGTGTGCAAGAGGCAACCACACATTGATGCTTCTCTCCCTCTCTTTCTCCTTCCCTTCTCCTCTGTCTAAAAATAAATAAATAAAATCTTAAAAAAAAAAAGAAAGAAAAAAGAACCACTTACCCCAGACTTGTAGAGCTGATACATACATCAAGGAAATAGTACAACCTAAATTATATTTAGAGAATGAACAAGTCTAGGCCAAATGAAAACATATATGGGAAACATTTCAAGGAGAGGAAATAGTAAGGAAAAATACTTGGTGGTGACTGATATTTGGAGGCAACTACAGGCAACTAATACATGGTTAGTTTTTTCCTTCCTTGTGATCCAGATTAATTTAGGTGACCAGAGTTGTGAGAATACATGTAGAAGCAAAGAAGTAGTTATTAAAGCATTCCTTAAATGATTACCTAGAACCAATAATGTAATAGGCACTGTGCTAAGTTCTAGGGATATAATGTTAATCACAGCAGCAATAAACCTCAAGTTTACACAGGCTTATATTCTAGTGGTAGAAAGAGCTATGTATCTTACAGTCTCACACATAGTTAGCAAGATTGTGACACAGAAGGATAGAGCATGATTAGCCTCCACAATGAGGGAAACTGGAAGCTAAGAAACTCATCAAGAGTTAAAAAGCCAGGCTTCATAGATACTGGACATTTCAGGATCCAAGAGCATCCCTAACAACCCATTGCTGTGTTGGATTTCAAGAATATGAGGAAATTGAGAGAATGAATAATCTGGTTTAGGACCAGAGGTGACAAGATTGAATTGTTTGTAGGAACAACCAAGATGACACTCCAGAGTGAGATCTTAACTGAAATATTATTTTTCACCAGTTTTTAGATGGCAGATAAAAACATGGTAATGGATGAAGATAGAAGCAAAAACTAAACCATACATTAGGAAATAATATTCTGTGACTGACTTTCATTGTTTTTGTTGAAAAATCATTTGGCATTATTTCTGTTACTCCTTGAAAATTAATATTTTCTTTCCCTCCCCCCTGCTCCTTTTAGATTTATTTCTATGTTTTTTCTTCACAGTTTTACTATAATATGCTATTGTGTGCTGTTCTTCGTATTTATTTACCTTGGTAGAGGTCACAATCCTCCATTAATTTATCGGTTATTATTACTTTTAAATTTAAAAATATAGTCACTAGCTTTTAAAATATTGCTGCTGCCATGCTTTTATGGAACTTCACATTTTATGGAGCTTCAATACACATAGGATAGACCTTTTCACACATTTTCTTGCATGTTTCTTTTTACTCTGTATACTTCATTTCAGATATTTTCTATTAACATGATTTAATTTTTATTCATCCTGAATTGTTTTTCTGTTAAATACAAATAACACATTTTTAATTTCATTTATTGTGGGGTTTTTATTTTATATTTTTATTCCTTACCTGAGGACATTTTTCCATTGCTCTTAGCAAGAGAAGAAGGAAGATAGGAAGGGAGAGAGGGAGAAATATTAATGTGACAGAGCAATATGCATCTGTTAGTGCCCATACACATCTGGACCTAGGATGGAATCTGCAGCTGAGGTATGTGCTCTGACTAAGAATGAACTTGAAACCTTTTGGCTATGGAATGACACTTCAACCAACTGAGCCCCACCTACAGGGCTCTTTATGTTTTTCTGATGTAGAATATTCACTTAAAGAATTAATATTCTGTTTAAAGATTTTAGTAAACTTTTGATCTTATTCATTTTATCCATTGTCCTATTTTCTTGAATGATTACCCATTATATTTTAATTTTTTTTGTCAGCAGGATCCAATGTCTCAATGCCCTTAGATCTATTTCTGCAGTATGACCATTTTATTGTATGTGAATTTTAGTGATGTTCTAGAACAGGCTTACACCCACTTGGGAGAGCAGACTGTAAGTATCTCTTCCTAACTCTGTATTCAATAAGTTTGAATGAGTAGTGTGAAATTGTAAGCAAATGCATGTCTGGCTGACTGCTGCTATGAAAGCCAATACTCAAGAGGCAGGTACTGCCCTGGCTGGTGTGGCTCAGTGGATTGATCAAAGGGTTGTCAGTTCAATTCCCAGTAAGGCACATGCCTGGGTTGTGGGCCAGTAAGGGACATGCAAGAGGCAACCACACATTGATGTTTCTTTCCTTTTCTTTCTCCTTCCTTTCCTTTCTGTCTAAAAATAAAGAAAGAAAACATTAAAAAAAGAGATAGGTGCTCACGTAAAGGAAAGTGGTTTATTTTCAGGTGCCAGCCATCTGGAAGATAGAGGGCTCATGTCTTAAAGCCCATCTCCACATCTCAGTGAAGGCAGAGGTTTTAAAGGGAGGGAGAGAAACAGAATAAAGAGAACAAAGGCAAGGACTGAAAAAAGGTCTCTACGTGCAGATGAGCACAGTGCATGCCAATAAGGTAAGCAATGGTCTGGTGTGCATCATACTAGCATCACATCATCCTGGAATTGTGACCCCATGGTTGAAGGTCAACAAATCTCCAGAAGATGGGATAACTGAAGGTCAGAGTCTGTATCTTCCAAAGTTAGTTCCTATGACTCTTATACAAACATATGCATCTATAAGATACATATCAGTCAGAGTCAGCATTCATGGAAATAATGTCAGAAGAATGGCAGGGTGAGTTGTAATTCCCTGTTGTTAAAATTTTCCACTGTTACAAAATCACTAATGGTGGGGATATTTACATATGGAAAGGAGTAAAAAGTCACAAATCAATTATCTTCTATTTTCCCAAAGCCATTGCAATTAGTCCTGTATTTTAACATTCCTGGTAATTTTAAAAAAAAATTGAATGAAAAATATTGCCTATAAAAATGTTACAGAGCAGCAATTTTCAACTTTTTTTTCATCTCATGGCACACATAAACTATTAAAATTGCATGGCACACTAAGTGTATATTTTGGCTGATCTGACCAAAAAATAGATATAACTTTGATTCATTCAAACCAACAGCTATTTTTATGTTGGCTGTTGTCATTTGTTTATTTGATAATCTAAAGGAAAAAGAGGTCAGTGTCCCTGGCTAAATAGTCTGGTATTGTATGTTTTCAAAATTCTTGTGGTTGAAAACAGGTTGAAGGTTGCCATTAGAGAGACTTGACTTGATGTTATTTTCATTTAAGGAGACTTATTCTTTTGCTCTGCTTGGCAGATGAAATGATGGCTGGCTGATAACTCTAATCCCACCAGGCTTCTAGCTGAGCATGGTGGACAGCAATTTTAGTTAGCTTTTGTCTACCTCTAGTTACTCAGCTCCTTCAGTATATCCTTCCAGAACCTCCTGTTGAAATATCCTCCCTTTAACTCTTACCCTTTTGCCTCAGCAAAACTTTGTGTTCAAAAACCTTATCTACATTTCAAAGGTGGTTAGAACTCATCTTTTTAGACTTGGATCCTTGGCAACTGCACAATTTACTTGTGTTGAGGGGATAACTGGTTCTATGTTATAAATTAATTATTACTTGTCAAAAAGGGTCTGTGTCCCTCCGCTCTCAATTTTTCAATGTTGTGTCTATACTCCCACAAGAATTGTGACAGCTCCCATGGTTTCTCTGTCATCCTGCAGAATTTCTTCACCTAGCTAATACATAGATTTTTTTTTACATTTTTGCCCTACACCTCAATATGACAAATATCCCAAGAAAAAAAGCTGTTTGTCTATATCTTTATCCTCTATGGAATCTGGGTGCCTTCTCTTCTTGTTGATTCAGCAGCCCTCTGATGACTTCAGACTTTTAAATTTTTCTTATTGTTGCTAATCTGGCTTTTCTAGTTGTCCTTCATAGGAGCATTGGTCTGCCATAAATTGCATACTCTTGTCTAGAAGAAGAAGACTGGCCTATTAAAGTAGGATTGCTATGGATTAATTTTATATCTTATTCTTTTTGTATTTTTAAGATCTATCACATAGCTGGTACACAGGGAGTAATTAAACATGTAATCAATTTCTTATTTATGTAAAAAATACCCTTATATCATCTTATTTTCAATATTTCTTGGTGTTCTCCTGACATGTGCATTCAAATTATAAAGTGCCTAAATTTTTTGTACTCAGTTATTATAAAAAATATATATACATATATGACTTTCTGTCACTGATTTACTTGGAAATTTCTTTATATTACACAGTTTTAGTATCACTTAATTCTTAATAAATTAAACTTTAAAAAATTGAACTGCTAGGAGTTTTTTAAATTTTTTTGTAAAATTGATATGGTACCATTTCAAAAATAAAGCAATATGGAATTAAAAATAACAACAAAATAAAAATAGTCCTATGCCATGAGAGAGAGAGCTTATTTTTTTTCCTGTGGATGTTAGAGATGCATTTCTTTTTTTAAAATAGTTTTCACTTTTTTAAAAAGATTTTATTTATTTATTTTTAGAGAGGGAAGAGAGGAGAGAGAGAGAGAGAGAGAAACATCAATGTGCAGTTGCTGGGGACCGTGGCCCGCAACCCAGGCATGTGCCCTGACGGGGGATCGAACCTGCGATGCTTTGGTTGGCAGCCCACGCGCGAGAGAGCTTATTACAGTTAGCAAATTCCATAAATACTCTCTCTCTCTAATTTTGCTTTTGTTTTCCTTTAAAAATTGACTATATATAATTATTTTTGATTAAATGTATTGGGGCAACATTGGTCAATAGGGTCATACAGGTTTCAAGGCTACATTTCTATGACACATGATCAGTACATTGCATTATGTGCCTACTACCCAAAGTCAAATACCTTCCAGCACCATGTATTTGACCCTCTTTACCCTTTATCATTCACCCACCACCTTTCCCTCTGGTAACCACCATACTGTTGTCTGTACTACCAGTTGCAGTTTTCTGCCCCATGTATCAGCGAAATCTTATGGTCTGTAGCCTTTTCCGACTGACTTATTTCACTTAGCATAACATTAAATGCAAATATTATAAACAATATCTAATGGAAAAAGTAGAGAATATTCCTGAAATAATTGTAAATTTAGCAGACATTTAAATCTAAAAAAGTAGAGTATGAAGGAAAGCTTATGAGTAAAAAAAAAACAAATTAAAAATGAAAATTCACTTTGAAAGGTTTATTGCAATATTAGACACTGCAGAGAATTTGAGAATAAATTAATTGAAATTATCCAAATTAAAACGTAAAGAGGAAAAATGGAGATAAAAACAAGACAAAACTTGAACTTTTAATGAAGATTAAGTAATAAGTACCATTAATATCTACTACTCCTTTAAACAACTAAAAAACATACAAAATATATAAAACAAGAGTTTTCAAATATTGGACAATAGTCAGTATAATACAGTGATTTCTGAGAGAGAAAAAACAAATTATTTGAGCCCAGGAGTGTCCCCAAGCTTAATAGCCATAGAAAATCCTCTGGCACAGAACAAGAAGGTGAAACCAAGGTAGAATTAGTGGCTTCTCTCAGTATAATAGACAGAGTCTGGATTCTTGAGAGATCGAGGCACCTAGAGTATGCAGGACACAAATCCAGAGACGAGGGAATTGCAAGGAAAGATAGTTCCAAAAATCTCAAAAGGTCAATTTTCTGTCTACAGAACAGTGAAAAAAGCAACATATATGATACTATTACACAAATCTTGAGGGAATGAAAAGCATAAGAGTAGTCAAGAGATTTTCCAAAGAGCCATGGAAGATTTTCCATATGAAAATTCATCAAGAAAAAAATGTTTTAATTCACAGGGCATGGGATATTGTACATAGAAGGTACTCTACAGTAGGTCAAAATTAGCCCTAGATTAAAGGATGCTCTGGTCTTTACCTGAAACACACAAGAACATAGATCATTTTCTCTCACCATATACAAAAATTGATCAGAATAAATTCTAAACCTAAATGTAATACGTTATGTCGTTTAGAAAAGCTAAGATAATCTGTGCAAAGAGACAAGTATTTGCATTTGTTCCTATAAGGGATATATTCTGATAAATATTTTAACCATTTGCTTAGAACAAACATAGGTTGTTATTATATCCCTCACTAGAGTATAAGGCATTTACATCAAAAAGCAATGTGGTAATAATTAAATGAAAATGATTGACCTGATACCTGATTCTATAGTAGCCTACCTTAATCTAAGGGATATTTCATGTTATGCAGAGGAATGAATATATTCATGAGGGGAAACCCGCAAACACCAAAATTTATTTATAAAAAATTGTGTATTTATTCTTACATTTAAACTTCAGTTACCTTCAAAGTACTCTCCATTTGGTACAATACACCTATTGAGATGTTTTTTTCCCCACAGCTGAAAAAAGTTTTTGAACTCATCAATTTTGATGCCTTTTAGTGATTCTGCCATTTTTTGTTTCACCTCTTCCACATTGGCAAAACATTTGCCTTTGGTAACATTTTTCATCCAAGCAAACAGAAAAACAAATCTTTCAGGATGAGATCAGTTGAACAGGGAGGGTGGGACATGGGGATCAGGCTGTTTTTGGTTAAAAACTGCTGAACACTGAGAGTAGTATGGGCAGGTGCACTCATAAATCACCTATCATGAAATGGACATGTATGTTGAAAGAGTCTTTAAAAAATCCACTGAAACTGAGCCTATCCTCTCACAACATCACCAGCTGGTGCACTGATACACTACAACACCCACCTAGTGGGAAGCCTGTGCTACAAGGGGCCCACCCTCCAAATGATAATTCTCTTTTGGAAGGCCCCTGTCATATATTCATATATATAATATGTCAACTAGCTAATCCTTAATAAAAAAGGTTTTATCTCTGTACACTTTTTAGACCTATTAAATCTTCTGTGTTAAACATTAGGGATAAATTTATTCCTTTTTCCTTGGGAAATTTTCTTTATCCACATCCCTTTGTCTATAAAACTGTAAGACTTTGATGTCCAAATTAGGTAAAGACCTACAAGAAATGGGTCGAAAAAAGCCACTTAACTTTATTCTAGTTTCTTTGGTTTGGAGACTCATATTAGTCTCTGTTATTCACCATTTCTAGCAACTACAATGAGGACAAAGTTTAGCTCTTGATAAAGTTAATGTCTGCTTGAACAGACACTTCTCCAAGGAGAACATACAGAGGGCCCAGAGACATATGAAAAGATGCTCAGCATCACTGGCCATCAGAGAGATGCAAATTAAAACCACAATGAGATACCACCTCACACCTGTCAGAATGACCCTCATAAACAAATTAACAAACAAGCGTTGGAGAGGATATGGAGAAAAGGGAACCCTAGTGCACTGTTGATGGGAATGCAGACTCGTGCAACCACTGTGGAAAACAATATAGAATTTCCTCAGAAAACCAAAAATAAAACTGCCTTTTGACCAGCAATGCCAGTACTAGGATTATACTCTAAGAGCCCTGAAACACCCATCCAAAAGAACCTATGCACTCCAATGTTCATAGTAGCACAATTTACAAACCAAGTGCTGGAAGCAACTTAAATGTCCATCAGCAAATGAGTGGATCAAAAAACTGTGGTACATTTACACAATGGAATACTACACAGCAAAAAGAAAGAAGGAGCTCCTACCCTTTGTGACAGCATGGATGGAACTGGAGAGCATTATACTAAGTGAAATAAGCCAGGCAGGTAAGGGACAAATGTCATATGATCTCACCTTTAACTGGAACATGATCAACAAAAGAAAAAGCGAATAAAATATAACCAGAGTCATTGAAATTAAGAACAACCTAACAATAGCCTGAGGGGAGGCAGGAGGGGACAGAGGGGAAAAGGGTTTTCAGGATTATCTATAAAGGACACAAGGACAAAACCAAGGGGAAGGGTGGAAGCAAGGAAGGGAGGTAGGCTTCTCTGGGGTTGGGAAGAGTGGTGGGAGAAAATGCAGACAACTGTAATTGAACAACAATAAAGTAATTAAAAATAAATTATGATACCTATGCACACATGCACACAAAAGTTAATGTCTTTGTTTAGTGTTGCGTTGGTGCTCCTGGCCCTCACCCAGGGTCCTAACAGAGTGCCTATGGGAATCAGATGAGTTTATTTCACACTGTATCATCATTCTATTTTTTTTCCCGTAAATAGATGAACAAAATCATTTTATCTATGTTAAAGTGTAATTTAATTTCTACTCTATAGTTATTTTCAATAAAAAATAATTGAAAAAACTAGCCCCCCCCCACTAACAGTTTCATTCATTATTGTTTGTCACAGGAACAGTATAATTATTTTAATGTAGCTAATACTCAAGAGTTTTCCATCAAGTGAGAGCAAACTTTTAAAAAGCCTTTCGTTCATTTTTTAAATATATAACATGAAGTTTATTTCCTTCAACCAAGACACTAGAATAAAGAATTTAAACTCAAATTTTACTGAGACTGCATTTTGCTAATCAATTTCTTAAGAAATATTCTAAAGCAATACCTGTTTCAGTAACGTAACTAAGTCCAGACTGGATAACTTTCAGAGTAGTCTACTTCCTAATTATATCTTCTTAATTGTGTTTTAAATGGACCCATTAGTTTTTGCAATGCTTTGAAAATAAAATTGTCTTATACCAGTGTTAATTTTACACTGAAACCTCTTAGAATAGAGCCAAAGACATGCTCTTTACAATGAAAAAGAGGTGGTGAGTTTTTATAAAAATTTAATAAATTATATACTCTGTGACATAACAGTTATATATGTGCCACTTTAACTTACAGCAGGCAAACCTACTTTTTTCCCTACTTTTAGTTTAACCTAGAAATCAATAACTTAAGATTAAATTAACTTACCTTTTAATAAGATTGTTGATGCAACTAAGTAATTATGGTAAGTTGATTCATTAGTAGTCTTCTCAGTTCTACATATGTAGCACTGATTGAGTTAAAACTTCTATTTACATATTACAATCAGAGGTTAACTAAACTGTCATATTTTAAATTTTGAGGTAACGTTAATTAAGAGACATGAAAAATTCATCTAAGTGATGAGCTTAGAAAAACCTTAGATTTTAATGGATTTATATGTGGATAAAGTGTATATATAATTTTTCTTCTTAGAAGTAGTTGGGTTGTCAAGAAATGGCAAGAATAGCTATACTATTTTTATACTGTTAAACACAGTGTATTTTGAAGTTACTTTAATAAGTGAATGTTTCCAATCAGCAAATCTTAATACGACAAAATAAAGTTAGCTTTCTAAATATTCATATTTTTGTTGCTCTCCCTCTAAAACAATATACCCTCCCCAATAAAAGGTATTATGGTTTTGATTATAAAATTAATACTTGTGATACAGTAGTATCCATTGAAATTCATCCACAAGTTCCTGAACAAGTTTTGATCCTATTCTGACTCACAACATTTGTTTAGTCATTTATCCCCTTTCTCAGCAACCAACCACATGCTTTTTTATTAAACACATGCCCTGCAGATACAATAAGTAGTTCAACCCAAATTGGATATTTCCTATGTTCTATTTACTGAGACACATGCTGAGGACTCAGAAAGAAATAGGGCATAGTTTTGGTATTCGGAGAACATGTCATCCAATCACACAATCACGTGCAGCTAGGTCAATAAACAGATGACAGTATGATAACTGCAAAGCAGAGAAAACATGCAGAGATTGCATGAAGAGGGAGTAATTACTGCTACTTGCGGAAGTCAGAGGAGACTTGGAAGAGGAAGTGATATGGGATTTGGGACTGAAAATTGAATAAAATATTCATCAGGTGGACCAAAGTGTCCGTTAAATACATGGAACTTAAATGTTCAAAAAATAGAGTTACTACTTTTCTGTTAAAACAAAAGTCAACCACCCTTCCTACCAGAACACATGCTAACATCACTAGTAAGTTAGTCAAACCCTCTCTTTGGTTTATTTTACCTCTCCAAATCTTCTCATGTGGGCTGTGTTTTATAGTAGTTTTCAAGAAGTTCATCAACATCCTGGTTCTTCCTCTGGCTACTTGGTAGAATTATACTTTCTTCCCTTCTTTGATGGTAGTTTTGAACATGTAACTTTCTTTAATCAATGAAGTAAGAGTGGAAGTGGAATGCATTATATCCAGGCAAAAGCTTTTGAGTTCTAATGCACTGTGTGACACAGTCTCTTCCATCTGTCATGGTAAGTATGGACACATTGGGAAAGAGACTGTGAGATCCTGGGTTCTTGAGTGTCAAAGATAAGCAGATCCACAACCCACTCACTGATGGACACTTAATTTGAAAGAATAATAAAATTTCATCCTATATATCAATAAGATTTTGCTTGTGTGCTACCACAGCATAACCTAGCCCATCTTGCCTGATGATAGTTTTAAACACTTACTACTAAGCGTTTGGTACCGAAATGAAGTGGCTAAGGAGATAGAAATTGCTTCTATATATAAAATGTGCACATTGCTATATAGTGTATTTATGCATGGTATTGCTTCTCATCATAACTGGCACTGCAGAGCTCATCCATAGATCCCTGGGCTCACAGAGCCATTATTTGTCCCCCTGCTTTCATATACTCCCTTGGCCTCTGCACTGTTGTCTGAATTGGTAGGTGTAGAATTACTGATGTGATTATTTCACTATTGTTACCTCCTCCATATATTGTAATTTCAAGTAGATAGTGCTGTGTCAATATACCCTAATGAATAACAAAGACATTGAACCAGTATCCAATAAATAAGTGAAGGTTAATAAAATGAGTGAGTAAATGTGTGAATGTATGAATACATGAATGACTGAGGATTCTAGGTACCCATTTAATTAATTTACTGTCCCCTCAAGCCTTAGACAAAGGGAAAGGGACATAAACCAAGGTTTTATAAGTAGGTTTTACTAACTAGAATTTAAAATAATTGACAAGTGCTAATATATTGACTTCCAGTAGTTAAAGGTGGTATTTAAAATATAACACTGTATGGTAATTTTAAAGATTAGAAGACTAAAATCTATCCATGCTTGTGATTCCTAGTGGTGACACTGAGAGTTAGTGACATTGCTTTCAATTCTATGATAATGAGAATTTTCCTCCTTAGAGGAAAATCTGAGTGAAACACTAAAACAAACAAAAAAACCTGCCATTTAATAGCTGTATATTCTCTAATAAATATTTAACCCTTCAGGACCTCAGTGTCTTCATCTCCCAAAAATTAACACCGGTATTATATAATATATAGGCTTGTTATGAAGACTAAAATATACATATTTATGCAATAAATATAAATATATATAAAATAGATGTAAAATAAGTAGGAGTTATTCCTGCATACAATATACATGTATAAATACACTATATATGATGAACAGTATGTATGTATATACACATTTGGCCTAATGTTGGTGATGCTGGTGATATGAATGCTTAGGGTCAAGTCTCACTATGTGGAATTTTTAATAAGTTTCTCAATTCTAATAATTTTTCACACATATTTTAAGTCCTTGGGAATAGCCATGCATTACCTAAGACTAAAAAAAAAAAATTATGATGTAGAGTGGGGAAATTATAGGTATTATGTAAGCTTCATAATTGTGGGACATATTTATTTACATTCATAACTCTGTGATATTTTTGAGTCATAATTTAAAAATCTTACTAGGTTATATATTTATTATCTATAGGCTACATTTTAAACAATTACTAGAGGAAAAAAGAGACAGGTGAGACTATCATTTGCTGATTCAAAATGGTACAGAGAGGTGAGAACTAGTATTTATAAATAATCTACTTTGTGTCAATTTCCAGGCATATATGTATATAAAATATTTAATATATAATTTACAAAATAGATAATGTGTAGTATACACATATAATTTCACTCCCATATCTTCCCTACTAATTTTTTAGAAAAAAGAAAGTAAGCCCTGATTGCTGTGGCTCAGTTGGTTGGGCGTCATTCCACAAAGCAAAAGGTCATGGGTTTGATTTCCGATCACATGCCTGGGTTGCAGTTTTGGTATCTGTTTAGGTTGTGTGCAAGGCACAACTGATAGTTTCTCTCTCACATTGATGTTTCTTTCCCTCTGTTTCCCTATTTCTCCTTCACATACGAAATAGGCGAAAAACAATATTTTTCAGAGTTTAGAAAGAAAAATGATAATACTAAAATGATGAAAGCTACATTCAGATTTCATAAAACAATGTAATTAAAATTTTAAGGGCTGATTAAATGTAATGTCCAGATGTACACAGATCAATTTTCTATCTTAATTTATCAAAATGCTTGCCTAAATTTGCATAGCATCTGAGAGATGATAATGGTTGTGAATCTGTACTCCTCAATCCTCAGTCTACTTCTAAAAACTTATTGTCTATAGGCTGCAGTATTTATTGTCTGTACAGTATTTACTTATAATTACACATTTTACAATATTTATAATAGTGGTTTATACCTTTAAACTTTAGAAAATAAGTGTGTATATTCTTTTTTCCTTTTACTGTTTTATTTATTTATTTATTTAAGACTTTATTTACTGTTAGACAAAGGGGAAGGGAGAGAAACATTAATGTGTGGTTCCATCTCATGTACCCCCTACTGGGGACCTGACCCCATGACCCAGGCATGTGTCCTGACTGGGAATTGAACTGGTGACCCTTTAGTCTGCAGGCCAGCACTCAGTCCACTGAGCCGCACCAACCAGGGCTTATTCATTTATTTTTATTTATTTAATCTTCACTCTATTTTTTCCCTTACCATTTAGTCCCCTTAAGCCCCCTCCCTTCAGCCATCACCACACTGTTGTCCATATCCATCATTTGTGTTTCCTTGTTTCTCAATCCCTCCATCCCCTTACTTCCCCCCTCCATGCAGAGTTTATACTAAATATTATTCTATATTCTTTTCAGATGCACAGCATAGTGGTTAGACAATTACATACTTTACAAAGTGATCCCCCCCAATATTTCAAGTATTCACCTGGCACCATACATGGTTATTAAAGTATTATTAACTATTTTCCCTACAGAAATGTGTGCTATTCTCTTGGATGATTATCTATCTCTGCCAGGCATAAATTATACTACACCTTTTTCATTTATTTTAGAGCTTACTTTTATTCCATACACTTACATTTCCCAGACTAGTAGTTATGCAATAAACATATTTGAAAAATGTTTATTTCCATATACTGATTTACTCCATCTTTTTGGAGTATACTCCATAGCCAAAATCCTTCATTTAATTTGAAGGGACTAGTTCATTGAGCATAAAAACAGAGAGAATAGAAGAATTAATAGCAACATTTGGCATTCAAAAGAAAAAGTTAAATCACAAGAAAGAAAATCCATTGGTTTCACAAAGTGTTCCTTCTTATTTCTGATATTACAAGGGCATATAAATCCCCCACTTTCCCTACACCTTTGCTGAAGTAATTGGGGGAATAAAAAAATAACTATCGCTTAAATCATTATACTAATTGTATGGTTCGAATTATATTAATAGTTTAAATTTCTGCATTAGAATAAAGCATTTTCCACTACTATGTCATGTATGAGAGTTAAGGCAAAAAAAGAAACATAAAGGCATTACTTTTCTTTGTACAATATCTAGTATATTAATAATAACTATATAATCGTATATTATGACATCCTCAAAAACTAATCATTATTGTTTTTTGGTATTTTCACATAAATATGAGGTTAGAGTAATGGGCTTGTGCCTTGACATTCTAAATGCCAGAAAACTGGAGATGCCCAAGGACATTGACATATGTGACTGAAGGCATGGGGAAATTATAATAGTTAGCAAATTACAAATTTTGGGAAATTATTTTTGCTATAATGAGCATAGCAAAGATTAAGAAGATTGTTATGTTTCTAAGAATATTTAAATCAATTTACCTTACACACCATTAAAACTTTATATATTTAATATATAAATTACAAAGATGAAAACGACAACTTCCCAGAAACAAAACCCATAATGAATTACATGAGCCAGATTTTACCATTATTAAAGTCTAGGCATATCTGCTTCCATTTAACTATTTTGTTTTGTTTTTATAAACTTTTTGTTTTTATTTAAAAGTACACATTATATATACAACTTAAATTTAGTAGAAGAGTAATCAAATAAAAGGAAATATTGGATTTTTTCTATACAATATATACCTAGATGTACTACCATGTTTACTGAAATAATAAAACCTTCAGGCTTGTGCAGACTCATCTTATAACCATTTGATGGACAGAGATAAAATTCCAAACCTAATCCTGCTCATCCCATCTATTTGCTAGAAAATCTATTTTTTATGGTGTGCCTGTTGCAGAGTTTTTGTATTATATGGTGCCCCATTCATTAATGGAATTTTCTGGTGAATACATTTGCTGACATTAAAAATTTTCTGGCAAAGGAGAAATTCTGTAAGTTCTGTGAAACCCACTTCATCACCTTTTTATAAGACTTTCCTCTCAGAGTCTTGACAGGTTTTTATTTGATCCTCTAACTTTTCAATATTCCAAAAGATCCAAGATTTTTATTTTCCTTTTTGTTTTATTTTATTGACATAAAAATAGCAATGCTTATTTAGATACAAGAAACACATTTGTGGTACTTTTTTCTATTTCAATTGAAATTTTAAAAATTTTCACTGTGTAAATGTCCCATAGTTGTTTTATCCACTCATCTATTCATGAACACTTGGGCTGCTTCCAAATCTAGGCGATTGTAAATAACGCTGCAAGGAACATAGGGGTGCTTAGGTTCTTTCAAATTAGTGCTTTGGGTTCCTTCAGATATTCCCAGAAATGGGATCACTGGGTCATGAGACAACTCCATTTTTAATTTTTTGAGGTATCTTCATACTACTTTCCACAGTGGCTGCAGGAGTCTGCATTCTCACAAACAGTGCAAAGGGGGTCCCCTTTCTTCACATCCTACCAGCTCTTGTTGTTTTTTGGTTTATTGATGATAGTCATTCTGACCGGTGTGAGATGTAGATCAGTGAATAAAAACAACTGTGGGACATTTACACAATGGAAATTACTCAGCTGTGAAAAAAAGAAGAAAATGTTACCCTTTGCGACAGCATGGATGCACCTGGAGATCATTATGCTAAGTGAAATAAGCCAGTCAGAGAAAGACAAGTACCACATGATTTCACTCATATGTAGAATCTAACAAACAAACTGAACTAACCAGGAAAACAGTGACAGACTCATAGATGGAGAATGGGTGACAGCTAGTTGTGGGGAGGTTAGGTTCTAGAAGGATTGAGCAAAAAAGCAAAAGGAGTCATGGATATGCGCAACACTGTGGTGATTGCTGGTAGGAGAGAGGTATAAGGGGACTAAATGGTAATATAAATAATATAATATAGATTATATATTAAAAATAAAATTATTACAAAATGAAAAGTAAAAAATATATTATCAAAAAAAATGACCAAGAGATTTTCCTATACCCCTTTTCCACCCTCTCTGGTTGCCTTTTCACTTTGTTTCTATTACTTTTTTTACAAGGGTATTTTGAAATAATAATTTCCACATAAGGAAACAGTTTCTCATAGCTCAACTGACAATTCTCTAAGGGGTTAGTTAGTGTTCTTGGAATACAGCATGGAAATTATTAAACTAACAAATAAAGCATTTTAAGGTATCCCATAAGTTTCTGGCACAAACCAAGCATCAGTTGCAATGTTTCTGGCCAGACCGACTCTTTCTGAGGGACAGAGATGAATTGCTCCAAACAGAAGGAAATGGCGAATGCAGTTTATTCTGTTTTTTTTTTTGTTTTGTTTTTTACTCATTCCTTAGTAGCATGAATTGAGATCCTTTCAACATGATTTCAAAATGAATACCTCTTAGCTAGTATTAGTGCTTAACTTAGACACCTAGATTAAGCAGGGGTTTTTTTTCCTCTTTGTGAAAACTGCCATTGTAAGCTCTTTGTAAATGGAATAGGAAACCCTAACCAACTGTGTGGAAAGTATTTCAAAATTCAAATTCTAGCATTCAAATCTCAAGCTCGTCCATTGTATATTTTACTGCAAAGAAATACAAAAAAATCTTTTAAGTGTTTTATATTCATTTTCAAATTGAAGACTTGAATTGTTTCTTTTTAATTACCTTCTTCAGAGTTTTATGAGAATTGTACTTTAGTTTCTAGCTAAAGAAAATTAAAAAAATTGAAAACTCCCAGCTTTACCTATTTTGTTTAAATCTACCATTTTAAAGTAGTAGCTCAAATATCACAAGTCTAGCATTTCCTGAAATCTCCAAAAAGTGAACTAATCCTTCCTTTGGCCTCCTACCACACTTGTCTAATGTTCCATTTTAGTGATTATTGAATTCAATTATAATAATCTGGAGTATATTATTTTAAGCATGTCTCAATCATTCTAATTACACATTTCATGCTTTTCATGAAATCCTCAAAACTGAGAAAGATAAATCTGTTAGGAAAGTGAAATGAAGAATTAGTATTATTACTAATAAGAAAAATAAAATTATTTAATGATTATTGTGAGGATTAATCCTAACATGTATCCTATTTCTTAACAACTCTTCCATGATATAGATATGGTTATCGCCCCACCTATTTATGAGGAAGCTGAGCTAGAGAGTGCCACTGAGCAACACAATGCCATGTACTCAGTGAATTATGAAGCTAGAATTCAAAGCAAGAAAAGCTTAACTCTAAAATCAGATTGTCTTTATTAAATGTCTTGTAAGAAGAGCCAGAATTGACACTAGAAGTATGTTTAATTAATGGAAAAGTGTGTCACAGAAAATTAAAGTTTGTTTAACCTTCTAGTTGATACATTAAAATGTATGTAATATACATTATTCATATATATTCATAGACTCATATATATGTATGTATACCAATTTTTATATACATACATACATATTTATCTACAAAGGAAATTATTTTTTAAAAAACTTGTTTTCTACATAGCTTAGAAAATCAAAAAGAAGGAAAGACCTCATTGAAAATAACTTAAAAAGATGAATATTTAGGGAAAAATGCACCAAGTGTGCAACTTCTGTACAAAAACAAAAACATCTTAATAGCCTACATAAAAAATAGCTTGACTAAGTAGAATACTACCAGTTGGTTTGGATAGAATGCTCAATAATTTGAAAAGTCTCCCTAAATTGACTATGACTCACTTTGTTGTTTACCTAGCCAGCAATCCATTTACCTTTGTCTTCCTTGAAAATAGAAATCTGAATAAGCATATGTAAAAAATCAATGAGGTACATTAAATGTAATCAGAGAAGTGCAAATTTAAACAATGATGAGATATCAATACACTTGTATTGGAATGGCTAAAAATCTGGAACACTAACACCAACTCCTAGCAATAATGTGGAACAATGGAAACTTTAATTCATTGCTGGTGGAAATGGAAAATGGACAACCACTTTGAAAGACAGTTTGATAGTTTCTTAAAAAAACTAAATACACTTTTACCACAAAATACAGCCATCCTGCTCCTTGGTATTTACCCCAAGGAGTTGAAAACTTACACAAAAATCAGTACAGATATTTAAAATAGCTTTCTTCATAATTGCCAAACTTGGAACAATGAAGATGTCCTTCAGTAAATGAATGGATAAATAAAATGCGGTACATTTAAACAATGGAATATTCACTGCTAAAAAGAAATGAATTCTTAAGTCATGAAAAGACATAGAGAAATCTTAAATGCATATTACCGAGTAAAAGAAGCCAATCTGGAAAGACTTTATTCTATGTCCTTCCAACTATATGACATTCTGGAAAAGGCAAGACTATTTAAAAAAAATAGTTGTTACCAGGGCTAGGGAGGAGGCAAGGAGACAAAGAGGTGGAGCACAAAGGATTTTTAGAACAATGAAAATATTTTGTATGCTGCATGTCATAAATATTTCTCCAAACCTATAGAATATATAAGACCAAAAATGAACTCTAATGCACACTGTTAGACTTTGGATAACTATGATGTGTCAATGTAGGTTCATCAATTATAACAAATGTTCCACTGGGGTGGGCAATGTTGAAAATGGAGGAGGCTATGAATGTGCAGGGGCAGGAGGAAATGGGAAATCTCACTAACTTCCCTTCAGTTTTTCTGTGAACCTCAAACTGCTCAAAAACTAAAGACTCAAAACAAAAAATAAAAAAAAATCATTTTCCCTGTAGGTATTGAGTTGCCTTGTGTTACATTTAGTGAAAGCTGAGGCCTGCCCTTTTATTTTAGAGGTGAATTTTATTAGTCCACTTGCAGAATTCTAAAATCAGTTGAGATCTGCTGAAAAGCTCCTGAAAATTTTTCTTTTCCCAAAGTACAAAGGAGAAGCATTCTCTTTTCTAGGCCATAGACTTTGCATGTCTTTGAAGATGACATAACTGTCATGTGACCATCAGGGACAAGCCTGGTGTCAAGGTCAGGACAGCAACAATAGTAACACAGAACAAAAAGAGAAGCTAGCTTTAAACTGACCTAGCCACCCCATCACCACCATGTCTATGGATGTCTTGGTATATGAGCCAATAAATCCCTCTTTTTTCTTATGATATTTTACATTAGATATAAATTAATACCAGCTAAAGCAGAAAGTATTATGATACATCAACCTACACATATATTATCTTGTCAAAATAATGTAAGGGCTCTGTCTGGTGTGGCTCAGTGGACTGAGCACCTCCCTGTGAAGCAAAGGGTTACCAGTTCAATTCCCATTCAGGGCACATGCCTGGGTTGTGGGCCAGGTCAGGCCCAGATAGGGGGTGCAAGAGAGGCAACCACACATTAATGTTTCTCTCGCTCTTTTTCTCCTTCCATTCTCCTCTCTCTAAAAATGAATAAATAATATATAAGGTCTGCCTAGAAAGTATCCAGCTTTGTAATTTGAAAAATAGAGATATTTATTAAAGAAGATACAAGACACAAGAAACATTGCACATAGGACAATGATGCTTCAGTCCCCTTCAAAGCAGGCACTTCAGTACCTCACACAGTTCTCCCAATCACTATCAGGTGCCCTGTCATATTTTTTCAAATCTCACCAATGGTCTGATATCTCTCCCCCTTCAAAGGTGATTTTAGTTTTGGGAAAACCCAGAAGTCACAGGGTGCCAAATTTAGCCTATAGGGGGCTGAGTCCCCTGGGCAATTTGATGTTTTGCCATAAAAATCTGCCTGAAATATGCCACGAGTGGGCGTGTTGTGATGAAGCTGATAGTCACCTGTTGCCTATAGCTGCAGATTTCTGAATTATCCAAATAGTTTCTGTGGAGGAATGGTCAATCTTAATGCAAAATTTGATGCAGTTTCATTGCTCTACTCACTCAGTCATTTTGAATGTGATGGCCACACAGTACACATGCTCACTCAAGGGCATCTACCATCCCCTCTCACTAGTACAGTGAAGTCATCATTGTTCACACATGTGCATTCCAGTCCATTCTCCTTGGCTGCCAGGTTACATCAATGTCATACAAACCATTCTCATTATATTAACAGTAGGTGGGCTCTTTGTTGTATACACATTTTTATATAAAGATGATTTTAACATTCTAATAACTATACTTATAAACATGCAAAATAGGAAAATCCTCAAAATCAGTTTTTATTCAGTGCCATTAAACAATCACATAAGACAGAAAACTAAATGATGAAGCTAACATAATTTTTAAGTGTCAGACTAATTAATACAAGAGTACACAAATCTTAGAACTAGGATAGAAAGTTCATAACTTAACCAAAATACAGTGACAACTTAATATGTGACAAGGATGGCATATCAAATTTTGGAGAAAATATATATATATAATCTAGCCAATAATGCTGATACAACATGGTATTAGTAAAAAGATTGATAACTCATATTTCATATCAAAATAAATTCTGTCTGTGATTCGAAGTGAAGTGAATGAATAAGTTAACATATAGAAAAAGTATGAATTTTATTTTGAATAAATATAATTATAACTGATTAAAATGACTAAAAGGTCAAAATAGCAAATGGAATAGTTTTTTAAATTATTTGTTAAATGGCAATGGGTATGTCCCATACATAATCAGAGTAGATATAATTGGTACAACTTGGAATACAACTTGAAAGTACCTATAAAAATTTTAAATATATACACCCATTTAATCATCTTTATTACTTCTAGCAATTTTTCTTATAATTATATTTGCAAATGTGCCCAATAAAAAAATTGAATAAACAATGATTTTTATTGAATCTATATTTGTTGATATGGTATAAACTAGAATATAATCCAGAAAATGTATCATTATATAAGAAAAACAATTAATATATCTAACAGTAAGGGGATATTGTGGGCTATAGCTAACCACAAATAATAAAATTTAGCTCAGGAAAAACTTGTTAAAAATAAAACAGAAAAAAATGCTAAAGCATTATTAATTATGCCATGGTTTGGAAAGACACATTAAGACAAACACAAAAAAGAGGGAAAGAAAGCTCTTTCTTTCTTTTGTATTTCTTTGTATTTCTTTTTGCTGTATTATCTTTACCTTTGCATTACCTTTTGACTTTTATGCTGAAATCTGTAGCCAAAAAAGCTGCTGCAAATGACTACTTATGTTCTGGAAAGAAAACTGACTTTGAGCTTTAATGTGATATAGTGTGTGTGTGTGGGTGGGTTTACAGAAATCTAGACTGAGAGTAGTCTGAGAAGTTGGACGTCTGTCACCAATGTAATAAAGGCATTAGAAGGGACAATGAATGTTATTCACCTTTGCCACGCTGAAGAGAACATTTGTGGAAGAAAACATTTAAGTTCTTTCTGGTTCTAACATTCTCCTTTCATTTGCCTTTGTTACAAAAGGCCTAAGGAGGGTAATCTTTTCAAATTTAGTTATCGGCTTCAGTCTCCACATAAGCACTTTTGACTGAATGCTGATTAAACTTTAGTACAGCAATTCTGCTTGAAAACTTCAGAGGCAGAGGCACTTTATTTTCCAGATATCAAGAATAAACACTTTGAACTCTGTAGCACTGTAATAATTCTCTGAAAATGTCAAGTTCTTGTTTCCAAATTCTCTATAATCCTGAAATGATGAGGTTATGTTAAGGAAGAAACTCAGTTCTTGCTGATGCAGTAAAGAATTACAGGTCATCAGGCCTATTAGCATACAAGCAGGATTTATTAGTGATACATTCTCATGGAAGAGAATGGGCCTTGCTGATGTGGAGGTGAAAGCCATAGGTTCAAGGTAAGGGTGATAAGAGCATTCGATCCTTTGTCTTGTGGACTTCTATAGCTGGTGGGATGGGGTGAGGGAGTTACATATTGAATGGTGGGTAAAGGTGGTACCAGCTCCCTGGGGTGCATGTGCCTACCCAAACTTAGGTATGTGTGGGGATCGTTAGCCCAAATTCTTATCTTGCTCCAGACCACATTTGTTCATCTTGTTGTGAAACAGATATTTGAAAGAAGGCAGTCAATTAAAGTTGAGGCAGTTACCCAGAGTTATTTATGGGCTCTTTCTATAAGCATTAGGGAACCCCTCTTAAAACAGACAGTGGCCAGAAGTAAGCAATTAACCAAAGCTGTTTTATGGGTTTCTTCTTTGGGCACTGAAGACCCTCTCCTCTTCCCCCTTCGAGACCTCGGGATGAATACCCAGTTTCAAAGGCTTTCTTTCCCTGATAGTGGAAACAATACATAGAGAATTTTAAGGACTTCCCTCCTCCTGGAAGTATGGGGTTTCTTACGCTGTTCAGAACACCTGTGAATATTACACAACCAGGCTCAGAACTGCTGAGTTACAGGGTGAGACATGTCTTTCTCCTCCTCCCTGCCTTGGTTCGCTATCTATCCTACCTAACATTTAAAGTATACACAAATGACCTTTTCTCTGAACCACATTACCTGTTTACTCAGCGTGGTGACCTTCCTTTCACAGACATTACTGTAAATTAATTATGAAGATTGCAGGTCCGGGTTCAGAGTTGTGTCATCATTTTCTCTTCTTAATGGAGGAGCCTAAACACTGTGGTTACTAAGCTTTCTTCAAACTGAACACCCTGCTATCCATCACAATGAAACATGTTTTTACTCCTCTCTGAATTGCTATAGCTAATGCTTGCCGCCCTCTCTTAAATATTGAGAAATGACAGAGATTCATTCTCTCACTCTCTCTTCCCCATTAATCTATGTTTGAAAACACACAAAAGAAATCCAGGAAGAGAAAGGGAGCAGATGAGGCTTTTTAAACATTTTAAGACATTTTAGAATAAGATAAGTGTGTTCTGTTGAATTTAATCTATGTTACTATAGTCACTTTTTTTTATTTATTATTGACTAATGAGTAGCTGAGATTTAGTGATGACCTTAAGTTTTATGAAGAAAAATTTGATCCTCAATGCAAATGAAAAAATTTAATGTTTAATAGATGTGGAAAAAGTTTCATACTTGCATCCTACCCTCTTATAATGGTTATAAGGTAGAATCCAATAAATAACTAGTTTATTAATAATATCTATGAACATTAGGGTGCAAAGGTTCTTTTGGATTGGTGTTTCAGGATTCTTAGGATATAATCTTAGCAGTGGAATTGCTGGGTCAAAAGGCAGATCCATTATTAGTTTTCTGAGAAAATTCCATACTGTTTTCTGTAGAGGTTATACCAGTTTGCAATCCCAACCTAGGTGCCCATCAGTATATGAATGGATCAAATAACTATGGTACATTTACACAATGGAATTCTATGCAGCAGAAAGAAAGAAGGAGCTCCTACCCTTTGCAACAGCATGGATGGAACTGGGAAGCAGTATGCTAAGTGAAATAAGCCAGGCAGTAAAAGACAAATACCATATGATCTCACCTTTAATAGGAACCTACATAACAAAACAAAGAAACAAGCAAAATATAACCAAAGACACTGAAATAGAGAACAGGCTGACAGTGTCCAGAGGGGAGAGGGGAGGGAATTTCAGGGGAAAAGTCATTGGGGTAGGGTTTACAGGAACAAGTATAAAGGTCACATGGACAAAAACTACGGGGTGGGACGGAAATGGGAGGGAGGTGGGGAGGGCTGGGTGGGTGGGCTGGGATGAGAGTAAAAGATAGAAAACTGTACTTGAATAACAATTTAAATAAAAATTTAAAAAAGCATCTATATATTTCCAAGCTTTGTAAAAATGAAGGCATGTTAGTGTAATTCAAGAGCCTTAAATTTCAAGAGATTAGGGTTTCATATACACAGTATTCAAACATGCATCCTTTCTACTAAATCATTATTTTTTTAGTTCCTTAATTATTTGAAACCAAGTTTCATATTCCAAATTTAAAATGTCATTTTTCATTTATATTTTAAAAGTCACTAGACAAGTCAAGGGAGTTAACATTAGAAAAACTAGAGAAAGGACTTTACATAAAAGGTGCATGCACATACCCTGTCATCAAGAGAAATTATAAATGTCAAAGGACAAATTTTCTTAAGTATTTTCTTTAAATGTCAAAATCCTCATTGAGTTTATTGTTATCTTTATTTCTTAAAATTCTAAAAGCTATTATTTTATGCTGCAATAATTTTCCTTTCATCTTTAATTACTTTATTAACTTTTCTATAGTTCTTAAAACATCATTTATGTTTTTTTGCAATTTTGAAAGCATCATCATTGCAAATAGTTTTAAAAACATGAAAAGGTACATATGAAAAAAACACTCAGAATCACAAAGCCTAGAGGAAATCTCAATCCAGAGAACTATTATTTTCCAATACTTTCTATTATATATACCTGTATATTATCTTATATTTTGCAATTAAATGGAATCAGAATGTACATAAAAATTTGTATCTGCTTTTTGAAATTTACATTGTATTTGATTATTTTTCTCTAACATCAGGAACTTGGAAAATACTATTTTAATTACTGCATAATAACATCATATTATACCTTAATTAACTTAGACACTCTCATTTTTTTATTATTTTGATTTTTTACAAAATATGCCCACATAGGTATTTGAAAATAAATATTGTTATTAATTTATATCTGCTTTTATTTTTTTTTAATAATACTGAGGTGAGCATCCCTGGATGTAGATTGCCAAACTATTCTTTAAAAATATTAACTAATTTTAACCTTCCTAATTATGTATTAGGGTTTTTCTGTTTCACTGCTGCCTACCAGTGTTAAAAAGTATCATTTTCAAAAACTTCTGCTTATTTTATACAGTGAGAGTATGGTATTTCAATATGGATCATTAGCTTTAACTGTGTTATTTTCATCCTTGGAATTTATATGAATTCATATAAATTCAATGCAATAATTGGACATGCATATTCTTAAGGGTCTATCTGCAGGGCAACATGCATGAACACACATGCATGTTCATATAGCAACATGCATGCTTAGAGAAGAAGAAAGCTTAAGAAAAATGAGATAAGAAGAAAAGCACGTGCCTTTCTCTAACATTGGTTTAAATCTTTGTGAGAGAGGGAATGCCGGCACATATCATTGATGATGTTTCAGAGGAGTTATTTGAAATCTTGAGACAAGGAAGCATTCTTTGAGGGCCCAAGAAAAATAATGGCAAATCGAAACAGAAGATATTTTAACTTTTCTAACAAAAATTTTGTTGTTTCATCATTGTACTTTACTGTTTGAATGGATATATTATATATCTTCTAATCTGAGTCATTTATTTAATATTTTATGTCTTTTTATTTTCAGATAAATTCTCTGTAATCCATCCAATCTGATATTTAAGTAATATTGGCAAATATTAAAAATATTTTGCAGGGTTTTATATATATTCAAATATATATAACTATACAAATACAAATATTTTAAAATATTTTTATTTATTTAGACAGAGGGAAGGGAGGGAGAGAAGGAGAGAAACATCAATGTGTGACTGCTTTTCAAACCCAGGCATGTGCCCTGACTAGGAATCAAACTGGTGACCATTTGGTTTACAGGACAGCACTCAGTCCACTGAGCCACATCAGCCAGGGCAAATACAAATATTTGATACAAAAGTTTTGAACATCACACTTTTTTTCTAATGTTCTTCCCCTTTGTTTACTTGTACAGCATGATTGTGAATTTATACTTTCATTAGCAGCTAAATCTTCTTTAAATATCTTTTCTAAACTATTTTAACGTTTTCCTGAAATTTTTACTGTAGTTTGCTAAAATACTCCTGGAAGAGATCTAAATATTATAAGTTCATATAGTTAGACTTGAACTCTCCATAGCATTACAATTATTAACATGAAGAAGAAATTAATGCTTATCTAAATTCAGTTAACTTGTTCTTCTGGGTACAGTATGGATTAAACTCTTTTGCCACCTGTCCAGAAGAGTTAACATAGTAGGCCTGAGACTACTATGCTTAGAATAATTTGTTCACAAGGTTGGACCTTGGCTGCCATCCAGAAACTTGGCTCTCACAGTGTTCATAATCAGCAGTTGGTGGTAAGGACAGTTTGTGGGTGCTTAGACTTTTAAGTGTAACAATATCATCTATGCTGAACACCAACATTTCTGAGTCTGGAATTTTGGTACCTTACAGGAAGAGGATATTAGTGTGACCAACATCTCCCTACCCGGCCCAAACCTCTGCACACTGAATCCCAGATTAATTTCTCTGGCAGGCAATACTTTATATGTGTTGTCACAGCTTGTTAGAGCAAGTAAGTATGCCCTATTTAACTCCATGGGGAAAGGACTCTTGGAAGCTTGTGCCAGATTTCTGCTGAATTCCATCCCATGCATCTTTTCTCTTTGATGATTTTGCTTTGTGCCTTTTCATTGTAATAAATCTTAGGCATGAATACAACTATAGGTGGTTCTCTATGCATCCTTCTAAGGAATCCACAAGGCTAGCAGCAATCTTGGGGAACTCAACTCATTCTCTGTTATGTATGGGGGAGCCACTTGACTAGCGCTGGTCATAATGATTTTGGTAGAAGCGATATAGGTCACTCTGGGCTGCAGCATTAAATTGTTGGTGTGAGACAACTCCATTGTTTCTTTCCCTTTGAGATGGTAGATAACCATGCCCCAGAGATTCTGTAAGGCTGAAGCTGAGAATTAATGACTTGGAGCAAAGCACCCAGGTGACCTAAGGTGAAATTAGCATGGTTAGAAATGAACTTTTGAATTTTTTTAGTCTCTTAAATTTTAGAGTTTTGTGCTATTAAAGCACAATAGGACAATCTTGACTGATAGAATACAAACACTAAGTAGATTTTTGTTATGGTGAAAATAAGGTTATGCAGCATGAAGGGTATTTATATCAAAGATTAATAACAATAATCACTTGTCATGCATGAAAATCTGCATTACCTGTCATTCATACTTAAAATTTTAATGGCCGTAGTTTATTTTATTAAACACATTATCATCTAATGCATGGCTTTGTCATTTTTGTTACAAATAATATTACAACCTGGACTAGTCATAGCAAAAAAATCTATATAAATCAAAATGTACTATAATTTATAAGAAAATAATCTTATATAGTTTTCTAAGAGTTTTTCATATATGTAATAGTCATCCTTTGAGGAAGCTTTCAAAGTGAGAGGTAAGCAGATTTGCCAATTACTTAATAAAATGATAACGTGATTAAAATGGCATAAAGGGATGTTTTTCCCACCACTTAATTAACATTGAACTATGTGCTGATTACAAACTAGAGGAAATAGGTTATTAACAGAGCTTAGTAGCAGAAGCGTCAGCACAAAGCAAGTTGAATGTAAGCTAAATATGACAACCTATTATTTATTCACAGTAATAAACATGCCCACCTAACAGTATCTTTAAAGAAATATTTAAAACTCTCCAGAATATGCTTTATTTCAGAGGAAATATATAGATACAAACTCTCATCTTGGGGGTTTCCAATTAGAGTATGAATATTTTTGCCTTTACAAATAGTTCACAACCAAAAGTAAAAGCTGGATATTTCAATAACTTCTTCTTTTCTAATATAATTTCTCTACTTTTTCCCACTTAAAATCTTAAGTGATTAATATTCCAGTAATATCTTAAGAAACTTGAAGCCTAAATATTGCTACAGTTCCCTGATGTGACTATATAGTTTTTAAAAAATAGATACAATGAACTGAAAAGTATTTTTTTGATTTCATGTTTTGCCAAAAGCTAAATATGTTTTATTACTAACTTCTCTCTTTCTAAAAATGTAATAAATATCACTTTCTATACAAAAACATTTATCATATATAAATACTGGTGCCTAGGATATGTTTGAACAAGTCACAAATGTGTAGTTTGTAAAGGCAGCCTTCTTTAATTTTTGTCTACAATATGGGACATTTTCTGACTCACTGGGAAAATTTGTCAAATTTAAAAGAATTTGCATTCTACAGTTTTATAACTGCAGTTCACTTAAAATTAACATAAATTAGTCATAATACCTTTATCATATCTTAGCTAGATCATAGTTTTTTATGCTATAGCTAAAGAGAAAAAACATATATAGAAAATTATAGCTTATTTTATCATATATAATAAATGCCCTACTATCAAATGATGATAATGTTAGCAAACGCTGAGTGAATGCCAGGCACTTTTCTAAGATTTTTATATACATTAACTTTAAAAAAATATATTGTTGTTCAACTACAGTCGTCCTCATTTCCCCCCCATTACTCTCCCCTGCCCTATCCACCCCCACCTCCAACATTCAATCCTACCCGTCTCCCTATAATCTTTGTCCATGGGTCCTTTGTACATGTTCTATGACTTGATCTGTCCCCTTCTTTCCTCCATTATTTCCCTCCCCCCTCACATCTGGTTACTATCAGTTTGTTCTTTATTTCCATGGTTCTGGTTCTGTTTTGCTTGCTTGTTTGTTTTGTTGAGTAGGTTCCACTTATAACTGAGATCATATGGTATTTGTCTTTCACTACCTGGCTTTTAATTTAGTAAATAATGTTTTTAAAATAAACTTTTTTAGAATACTTCTAAACTTACAGAAAAGTTAAGGTCCCTTCCTGGTCCTTTGATTAAGATCAACTGCAAAAATTTTGTATAGTTAGAACTGAGATCGCACCTATCTCCACACTATTTCTCCAATTAGTGATATCTTATATTAGTATGGCACATTTTGTATAATCAACAAACTGATCATCTGATTAACTATAGTCCATACTGTATTTAGATTTCCTTAGTTTTTATCTAATGTTCTATCTGTATCCAGGTCCTGCACAAGATATATTTATTTACTTTGATTTTTTTTAGGTTGTGACAATATCTCAGAATATGTATTAATGACCTAAACAATTTTGGAAATTTCTGGTCAGTAGAATGTTACTGAATTGAGATTTTTTTGATGCTCTTTGATAATTTAGCGGGGTCATAGTTTGTGTTTGTTCTTTTCTTTTTGGAGGGGACAGGGAAACACCACAGAGATAAAGTGCTAATTTTATAAATATTCTCATGTAAGGTCACATACTGTCAACATAACTTATCACTGTTTGTGTTCACAGTTGACTGAGGTAGTGTTTGTCAGGTTTCTCCCCTGCAAAGTTACTCCTTTCTTCCCATCTGCATACAATGCCCTTTAGAATAAAGTCACTATGTGAAGCCCACACTTGGGTGGGAGTTATGTTCCACTTCACTGAGGCCAGAGTAGCCAAATAAATTATTAGTTTCTATTTTAACTGTATCAAAATACTTTGAAAAAGTATTTGGAGTCATTGCACATTTATTTGACAACTAAAATGATTCCTCTAAGTTAACTTTGGAAAGAATTGCCCTGGCTGGTATAGCTCAGTGGATTGAATGTGGACTGCAAACTGAAGGGTCACCAGTTTGATTCCCAGTCAGAGCACATGCCTGGGTTGTAAGCCAGGTCCCCAATAGGAGGCATGTGAGAGGAAACCACACATTAATGTTTTTGTCCCTCTCTTTCTCCTACCCTTCCTCTATCTCTAAAAATAAATAAATAAAATCTTAAAAAATAAAAGAATAATCTGTTAGTAACTATACACATTCCCATTGTTAGGACCATTTTCCAGACACTTGCTGAAATCAAAGCCACATTCACCCCACCAGGTATCGTCAGACATGTGTGCATAAAAAACAACAGATCTGATATGGTCTCATTAGCACAACAGAGGACAGCTGGAAGATGACAGATCATGGGCAGAGAGTCACTGGTCTCAAATGTCATAACCAGCAACTCCGTACAATCCACTAAACCAGTCCTTCAAGAAAAAAAGAATCCTCACTTTAACGGAGCCCAAATTGCCCAATGGCAATTAGTGAGTCATTAAATTTTGAACAGTTTGTTACCTAGAAGACAATCGATAATGTAGATAACACTAAAAATACACTATTATCATAGAAGTTGAGAAATTTGCCAAGATGAATTCTGACTGGCACGAAATTACTATAATTGAACAGGTCATACCACATTGAGTCTCTACTATATTTTGGGTAATCTTGACACCTGAGCAAACACAAAATTTAAGGCAGAGTCAAAAGAGTTCGTAAAAACAAATCAACAGGATTTGTTCATTATTTGATGATGAGAGAGAAGTAAAGAAATAATTGAGGTTTTAAACGTGCTGGGTATATTAGTGTGTTTTGGATGTATCTGCTAAGTGTTCTAAGAAAAGCTAGACTCAACATAGTTGGGTTAAGTTAATCTCATTTCTAGACCTAGAAAACTTCTCTTATGTGTGTTATAGAAAGCTGAATTTATAAACAAACATTTACATAAGATTTTGAGATTTTATTCTAAGGTACTTTAAGAAAAAATTATTCACACATGAAAGCATGTTTGTGAGAATGCATGCATGCATGCACATACATCACATACATCTAAGTCCACAACTAAGAAGGAAAAATAAATAATTTCTTAAAGATTGTAACAAAAGTCCACAAACCATTTTTCTTGGGCCAATCAAATATTCTATTTATATTGAAGGATAATTTTTATTGATTGAAATAACTTTGTGTACTGTGTACTAACAGGCAGAAAAGAATAACAGATATCTAAGAGCTATATATTAATATGATAGCTACCAAAGAGACCATTTGGCTTTCATATGTAGTCTTTAAGTGTCTATTAATCTACCTCAGTTTTTTCCATTATTGCTCTGGTAGGTATCCATTTTTTCTGGGATGCCTTGTCCCCTACATTTAGAATGCTAGATTATTCACATTGGCAAGGTGTCCTTCAACCAGATGTCCTCCTTAATGGGGAAAATTTTAGCTATTTGGGCTACTGCTTTGTGGCAGTGATTGTCCACATACCCCATACACTTAGGACAGGACCACCTGGGTCATAAATCAGGAATTATTAAAATCCCTTTTCTCAAAACATTCTCAAAACCAGCTGTGTTATTTTGGGTTCTCTGCAAGCTGACATCAAGACAGGAATAAATATGCTAGATGTTTTTGATGGGAATGCCTATAAAGCATAAATTAGGAGAAAATGAGTAACATGCAGAGCCTTCAGACCACAGAATAAATATGACACTTAAGAAAGGAAAAAGGCAAAGGAAAGATTAAGTAGGGAATAATTTAAATGATAGTTTTTATAAGACTTTGTAGAAGTTCCAAGATGTCTCAGCCAGACCAATGTGGAGTCCTTAACCAAACGTGGCTCATTTCAAAAAACCTGATCTGGCAGGAAGGGCCAATACTAGATAATCTGCGGAGCTCAATCATTGGCTGGGAAGAGCCCGAAGGAAAATGAGATTTGGTAGGAACTTGGTAGTAGATCCAGAGGGATCTGTAGTTGTCACCTGAAGCTGCCAATCTCTATATTCCACATTGCAGGGTGTTTTGTTTTGTTTTGTTTTTCCTTTGAAGTAGCGCTCTAAGCAGTGTACTTAACCTCAACCTTCTCTCTTCACTTGGCATAATCCAATTTTAAGATTCAGCTTCTGTAACTTCCTGAATGGTAATTTGTAAACACTTTCACAAATTATATCATCAAAGCAATGAATATTTTATATGATCTATTCCAAACATTTTATTTTGTTTTAAAAAATGTTTACTTGTCTCATACAACTTAATATAAACATTTTGAGGTCAGGAGTTATTTTCTCTATCTTATATCCCACCAAATTAGACAAACTGGCACAAAGTACATTATTGAAAGAAGAAAGGAAGAATATAAAAACTGTGGTGAATTTTACTTCCCTTTATATAATCACTTAGAGTACACTTACACCTGGAGATCGATGAAACCTTATTGCCGCTACTGTGTCTGCATAGGTATGAAAGGAGCCTGGGTTTTAGAGCCAGATGATGGATCTACATTAGACATTTACTAATAAGATGAAATTGATTGGAACTCTATGCATAACCGTTACCTCAAATCAAGATACTATTATGCATTTTAATTCACTGTTCTGAAAATAAATGAAATATAATTTTGTTGTAGATGCTAGACCAAAATAATACAGAAGACTTAAGCTGCAACTACTTTAAAATGCTTGAATATATGTTGATATTCAAGATAGCAGGCCCAAACATGGAGTTGCTTATGGTAAGCCTCATGTCATCAAACTGGCACATAATTTAGTTAGATGGTTACCCCCGACTCCCCTAGAAATGGAATCTTGAACCAGTCAATCAGGACCAGCACTAGTTAGGTCATCTGCCTAATATACCCTTGCCATTCTCTTAAGGAAAGTAACATTAAAACAACCAACCAACTCTTTGGCCTCATTTAACTTCCTTGTTTTCATTTTTTTCTGCCTCTAAAAGTCTCATTTTATACAACTTCCTGAAGCTCCTTTTGATCTGCTAGATTGGTTTCTACCCCAATCAAATTAATTTTTTATCAACTCAAGTCTTAATTTTTTAATATGCCTCAGTTTATCCTTTAACCATTTTCAGTATCAAAGCAAGAATGGAAGGGGGTCTTGAGCAAGTGGACCTTGGTTGCTGGCTGAGCCCCTGGAGCTCCTTCTTCCCTTGCTGTCTCCAAGGTTGTGGTTCCCTCCCAGATCCTAGCTCCTCAGCTTTTGCTTTCACAGATTCTAGACTTTATTTCAGCTTCTTCGTTTCCAAACCGAGTCTGGAAACCCGCCGGACTTTTACAGGGTCTAACTTAAAAACCAGAGCACATCCACATTTGAACTAGGTCTGACTTTGAAAGCAGACTGGCCCCAGGAACAGATTGGGTCCTACTTAAAAACTGGGCTCATTCCAGTGTCACGCGGGTCTGACTTAAGCTGGATTGAGTCCAATGTGAGGCTTCAGATGAATAAAATTTTGTTTTAAGGCTGAACCAGCAGGTTAATTTTACCAAAGATAATCTTAAATTATAGTAGCTACAGTGGAAAACTATTATCCATTTATGAGGTGCCTAGAGAAAAAAGAGGTTTCAGCAAAGCACTCACTATAAAAGATACAAGGAAAATTATTTTTCTTCTTGCACCGTTTCTGAGAGCTACTGAGACACCTGACCTGCACTGGTTCCTGGAAAAATTGGCCTAAGTCAGCAAGGGGTGAGAATTGGTATCACAGTCACCTCTCCCAGGCTT